>PVJC01007904.1:0-49973 GCA_004026665.1 Murina feae
ATTTAAAAAAAAAAAAAAAAAAGATCATTATCTGAAAAAAATCAGTAAAATTTATAAGCTTTTAGCCAGGCAGACCAAGAATAAGAAAAGGCCAAACTATCCATATCAGAAATGATCCCATAAAAATTAGGAGGATAATAAAGGAAGACCACAAACAACTCTACAAATATTGATTGGGCACCTTAGATAAAATGGAACAATTACTAACAAACCACTACCACATCCAAAATGAAATAGATAACATGAATAGTCCTATAACTGCTTAAGAATTACATTCATAGTTGAAAACCATCCAAAACAGACTCTCTTAGTCCAGATGGTTTCAATGGCACATTCTACCTAACATCTATAAAAGAACTAATACTGATTCTACACAATCTCTTCCAGGTACTAGAAGAAATAACACTTTTCAACTCGTTTTTGAGGCCTATTTTACCCTGACACCAAAAGCAGACAAAGATAGCATGGGGGGAGGGGTGGTACAGGGGGGAACTCTACAGACCAACATCCCACAGATCAAATGAAAATAGACATAAGATTCATCAATGAAATGTTACCAGAATTCAGCAACATATACAAAGAATCATAGAGCACAATTAACGGGGATAGTTATTCCAGAAATGTAAAGCTTGGTCAACATTGAAAAAATTAATAAATGTACTCCACCACGTTAAGACTAAAGAAAAAGATATGTTTATATCAATTGATGTAGAAAAGCATTTGACAAAATCCAACACCGATTCCTGATAAAAGCTTGCAAACTAGGAATAAGAGAGAACGATCAAGAGCAGCTGATAAAGTCTACGGCTCACATCAGACTCAAGGATGAATACTGTGCTGACCTGGAGAAGAGGAAAGTGCGTCAGCCCTCGGCATTCCGACTGAGCGTTCACACTGCATCTGCAAGTTCCAGCCCTTTCTGTGTAAAAAGCAAGGGAAGGCAACACAAGGCACACAGGCTGGGAAGGAAGACCAGGAAGTGCTCCCAGGAGACATGCCTGTCGATGTAGAATACGCCGAGGAATACACGGAAAGACCCCCGAACCATTATGCGAGTTTCATTAAAGCTGCAGGATACAAGCTCAACACACACAAAGTCAACATTTATAGATGCTCGTAACAAACAACTGCAAACGAAAATTTTAAAAATGATCCCACTTACAGCTCCCAAATAAAATACTTAGGTATAAATCAAACAAAACACGTACCAGATCTGTATGCTGGCAACTACAAAATGCTGACAAAAATAACAAGTAAATAAAACCTAAAAATATGAAGAGATATACCGTGGTCGTGGATGTTGTTGTTGATCCTCATTGAGGATATTTTTTAAAGATACATGTTTATTGATGGCACAGAGGAAGGGAGAGGGAGAGAGGGTGAGAAACATCAATGACGAGAGAGAATCACTGCTCAGTGGCCTCCTGCACACAACACACTAGGGACGGAGCCCACAACCTGGGCATGTGCCCTGACCGGGAACAGAACCGTTCATAGGTCGACGCTCAACCTCTGACCCACACGGGCCGGCCCGAGAATATTTTTCCCATTGATTTTTAGAGAGAGTAGAAGGGAGCGGAGGAGAGGGAGGTAGAAACATCGATGTGAGAGGGATACATGCCCCAGACATGTGCCCTTGACCGCAATCGAACCCGGGACCCTTTGGTGCGCACACAGGCTGATGCTCTAAACACCAAACAGCAGTGGCCAGGACATGACTATGGACTTTAAGACTCAACAAAGAGCAGTTTTCCACAAATTGATATATAAGTGTAACGTGATTCCAATAAAAATCTCAAGAATTTTGTGTAGCTATAGAGAAGCTGAGTCTAAAATTTATATGAAAAGCAAATAAACTAGACCAGGTAACACAATTTAGAAGAAGTAGAATAAAGTTGGAGGAACAAGACTGCCAGGTTTTAAGACTTACTATACAGCTACAGAAACAAAGATCATGTGGTGTAATAAAAGTACAGACATACAGATCAACAGAACAAAGTAGGGTCCAAAAACAGACCCATCTGAAAATGGCCAGTTAATTTCTGACAAAGGTGCAAAGACAATAGAGAAAGGATAGTCTTTTCAATAAATAGCTTAGGAGCGATGGCATGTCCATATGCAAAAAATAAAATAAAAACTAACCCACCAATTAACCTTGTAAAATGAACCACAGATTTAACCTCACACCTTAGAATTAACTCAAAATGAATCACAGATCCAAATATAAAAGAGTAACACTGTAACACTTTTAGAAGAAAACTGGAGAAACTCTTTGACCTGGGGTGACTGTTCTTAGACATTCCACCAGACGCATTATCCATAAAGGAATAATTGAGAAAACTAATATAAAAAGTAAAAGCGTTTGCTCTGTGAAGGACACTGTTAAGAAAAAAACAAGCTACAGATAGAGAGAGAACATTCGCCAACCACGTAACTGCCGAAGGACTCGTACCCATAACATATGAAGCACTTTCACACTCAACGTACAACTCAATTTAACAAGTGAGCACAAGCCTTGAACAATCATCTCACCACATAGAACAGAAGATGGCAGATAAGCACATGAAAAAAATGCTCACTGCCATTCACCCTTAGAGAAATGCAAATGAAAACATGACAAGATCCCACACTAGGACCACACTATTGAACGGGCCTCATTTTAAAATGCTGGTAATATCGGGTGCTGATGAGACAGACCAACTGGAACTGTCAACTGGTGGTAGAGATGCAAAAAGGTATAGTTATTCTGGAAACTACTTTTCGGTTTTTAACATATATAGATTAGATATATAGATTAGATATAGGTATGATTATATAGCTATAGATTAGATATAGCTATAGATTAGATATATATAGATATATAGATATACAGATATAGCTATAGATTAGATATATAGATTAGATATATAGGTATATAGATATATATAGATATAGGTATCTATCTATATATATATTTACCATATGACCCAGCAATTTCATTCCTGAAGAAATGAATTCGTTTGCCCTGAAGAAATGAAAAAATAAAGCCCGTACAAAACTGGCCTGAGTGCAGGACGGCAGCACGGGTCCTGATGGGGGCGGAGATGAAGGGCTGAGAGGGGGAGAGTCCAGCAGGTGGCAGCCGCTTCCCCATGGTGCCCACCTGCCCTGCTGGCATCTGCTCCTGACACCGGGGAGAAGTCCAGCCCTGCCTGCTCTGGGGAATATAAATCATGCCATCAGCAGGCAGGCTCCAAAATGCTGCTCACATGCAGCTCTCCCTGGAGAGATGGAAATAGCCCATGAATCAAGCGCCCGGAGCCGTGCCAGAGCTCATCCCATTCTCAGGGACAGGGCTTGGCAAGAGGCTCCAGAGAGGACTTTCATTCGCAAGCACGGCCCCCCGATCTCTCCAAGTGCACACTCTTCGTCATCCCCCTGACAGCTGCGGCTGAGGCTCCACGTAGGCCGCGTTATTTATGTCTCCGCGTCCCCTTGCTAACTCATTCCTTCCTGAGTCTCTTCTCCCAGCCCCGTCTCCAGGCTTCTTTTGCACTGATAACCAGTTAGTTGCCAAAGACCAACCACTGCAGCCCTGGAGCTGGGATGTTCTGGTGCACAGGGCGGTGGGTCGCTCTGTGCGAGTTGTGTTTCTGGTCTAGTGTATTTGCCTTTTCATATTTTTAGACTCAGCTTCTTATAGCTACAAAAATTCTTGAGATTTTTATTACAATGATGTTAAACTTATAATTCCATTTGGGAAAAATTGCTGTTTTTATTGAGTCTTAAAATCCTACACCACTAGCCCCAGGTCCGACGGAATCAGATCAAAAGCAGAAAAATGCTCCTTCTTTCAAAGCAGACACCTCTGTACAACTGCTGAAACCTGAGGAAGCAGAAGATCGGTCGTTTGAATATAGGTAATCGCTTTGGGCTTCCTGACAGCGAGAGGCCAGGCCTGACTGTGCCAACACCTTGTGCCATGGGATTCCAGAGTCAGGCAACAGAGCATGTGTGTCTTGCAGGTGTGAAGGTGCACAGATGACAAGTGCCACAGGCAGTCACTGGGCTTCCATGGCCAGTCTGGCGACAGCTGGAAAAAAACACTTATTCCAGAAGCCACTGAGCAAGAGTCTCAGAAACTGAAGACGTGGGACTTGGGTAACTCAACATTTCTGAGACCTTAGAAATGTCCCGTGTAAATTACTTGCCAGCCCCCTTCTGTTTTTTTCATAGTGACTGTAAGTAAATCTTTTTAAAAGCAGCTAGGGAAGGGGGAGCCAGAGCTAAAGCATCCTTTTCCGTGGGGTCGTCTCACCGAAGAGAAGAACCCAAGAAGCAGAGATGCCAGTGTGAGGCATTAGAGCAGGAAACCGTCCCCATCTTCAGGATGGAGAAGGCGGTGGGGTAGTAGATGGCTTTGGGGAATCTGCCCTGAATGTCACGGTTCTACTTCTAGAGATTGCCTCCAGAATCACAGGGTCACAGGGGCGAGCTCCCAGTGCCAAGCTCATACACAATGACCGCTACTGCTGACAGGACCTGTGGTGACCACCTGCCCTAAGCAGGGCCCACAAAAATGTGTGCATTGGAATTCTGGGATGGGCCAGCTCTGCAGGCTGTTTAGGTGGCCCGCTCCCACTCTGGGACCAGGAGCATTTTGTTGTTGTTTTCATATATTTTTATTGAGTTCAGAGAGGAAGGGAGAGGTAGAGAGAGATAGAAACACCAATGATAAGAGAATCATTGATCAGCTGCCTTCTGCACACTCCCTACCGGGTATCGAGCCCACAACCAGGGCATGTGCCCTTGACCGGAATCGAACCTGGGACCCTGCAGTCCGCAGAACGATGCTCTATCCACTGAGCCAAACCAGCTAGGGCACAAGGAGCATTTTGCATCTCCACTTGCAAACTGAAGGTTTGCAGCAGGAGATGCAAAATGAAGTGGCTGAGCAGCGACAGAACCTGAGCGCCCTGTGTGGCCAGGGCCTCCCCACAGCTCTCCCTTTCCACTCAGTTTGCCCTTGGATTTCGTGGGACATCTCACCCCCATAACCTCCTTATGAACATCCCTTCTTTGGTTTAAGCAATCTTCTGAGAGGGTTGTTGTGGTGGGAGGGGGAGAGAAGGCTGAGAGGCCTCCTCAGAGACCTGTGTGGCCTTATGCAGAAGCTGGTGCCACAGCTGCCCACGTTGCCCAGGGAGCATTCAGACTTGTGGGGCAACACAGGAGTAGGCACACAAGAGTTGGTGGGTAGGAAGAGTGTGAGCCGCACATAGAGAAAAATGTGCTAGAACCACCCACGAGAACCACTAGGCTAGTGTCCCAGAAAACCCTCCTCAGGGAGCCGCTCATGTCATGTTCCTGCCTTCACAAACCGAGGGAATATGTGTAGCAAGCTCTGACTCCCAAGTCAAATCCACCAGTTCAGATCCACCCAGCAGTGCAGCGCCTCCAGCATTAACTGTCTAAGGGGTACCAGTTTCTTATCACAAAATCAAACTCGTGCCATTCACTTGTCTCTTGGAAATGCTTATCCTATATAATAAAAGCCTAATATGCTACGTGTCCAACCATTCATGTGACTGCTCGACCAGTTGCTATGATGCACACTGACCATCAGGGGGCAGACGCTCCCACCAGTAGGTTAGCTTGCTGCTGGGGTCTGTCTGATCGGGACTGGGCGAGATGAGCCGGACACATCCTGGAGCCCTCCCCTGGTCCCGCCCCCGACTGGAACTAGACAAGCTGGGCTGGGCACACCCTGCATGAATCCGTACACTGGGCCTCTAGGATTGAGATGAAACTAGATTTAACTCCTTCCTCCTTTATATCCCTCTAGAAATTGCTTTTCTCAGTAATCAGTACTATTACCTAAGAGTTATTATTTATAGAACAAACCTTCTATTGGTCTGAAGACAAATAATTATATTTACCTGCCAGGAATATCTACACACACACACACACACACACACACAGCTCTGATCTGTGCTATGGTTGTTAAACTGATAATAAAGTCCTTTTCTGAAATGCCTTCAGATGATCATTTGAATTAAAGACAAAACAAGAAAGCCTCCAGCCTTTGGGATCCATTAATATTGTGCATTTTAAGTCAGAAGCGTGTTGTGAATCTGCTGCTTATCTCATGCCTGGAATGATCTAGTCTGTACTTAAGTGTGAAGAGGAGGAAGCGGGGTAAACACAGTGATCAAACAAATGAGAAGGCTGTGCTTCCGCTGGCTCAACAGTCAGTGCGCGTGAAGACACAAAGACTGTCATCCATCGGAAGGCCCCCTTGCTTGGTCTCTTATTTTTGAAATCTTTGCTGAGACACTGTTGGCAATGGAATGCGCCCCTAAAAATATGATTCTGGAACCTTCTCTACCATCAGTTGGGCTTTGTCACTTCAACAAAGCCCAATTAGACCCATATGGGCCCTGTGTGTTATAGTGGGAAGAGCCAGAGCCGCCGTCTGGGACGCTTACGTTTGAATCCGGGGGGACCACTGCCTGTGTCCCGAGGGCCATCAGCCCCCCTTCTTTGTGTCACCACAGGATAACCACAGGGTTGATGAAATGATGGAAGTCTAGCACCTCGTGGAACCGGGGAGGCACCCAATGACTCCTTTTCCAATTCTATGAACATGTGTGATGTATGAGAATGAGATACACACACGCCACACGCCAGATACTCCAGGAGAGAAAGTCGCCCCAACTACACAGAACTGCTCCGAGCACTAACTGAGAACACAGCGGAAACCCCTGGCAAAAAGCAGACTGTGGCAATGAAAGTTATCGTTGTGTTATTACACATGCGGGACTTTTTAGCCAAACCAACATTTAGCAGCAACGTGTTTTTTCCTTGGTGAGAACGCCAAACACCAGGAAAAAAATAGTATGGTGACGATCTTGTTTACCTTCGTTTAACTCTAGAAGTGAAACATAAATGTAAATATTTAAATCGGTTCCAAAGGCAGCCAAGTGAACATGTGATGCCACCGTGTCCTCCCACCAAGTGAGCATGCGCCCAACGTGTGGCCAGAGAAGCCTGTGTGGTAGTTGTACGTGGGGATGTGGGTGTGCTTGTGTGTGCGTACAGGAATACATGTCAAAATGAGACCATAACTGCGGTGCCAGCACCATGGACGTCAGCCATTAAAGGGACAGGCACCTTCCCCAGCTCCCCACATGCAGATGGACACAGGAAATGGCTGTAAGAACCTGCCCCAGGACTCTGCATCCCCAGCTAGATCAGGGGTCAAAGAGGGCCCAGAGAGAAGGGAGTGAGGAGACTGGTGAAGAGAGTTCTCGGGGGGTAGCTACCCCAATACAGTGCACCCCCATCACACTGTTTGGGGTAAGGAGTGAAGGGCATCTCTCCTGCCCGGAAGGAGATGTTTTCATGGGGTACCCTTCAGCCTTGGTGGGGAGCTGACATGCAGACACAACCGCAGCTGCAGAGCATCCCACAGAGAGGGACATGGGTGCGGGCAGGAGAGGCGACTCACAGTCAAGACCCTCTATGTCCTCTCAGAGGAGGGGCACTTGAGCCGAGTCGGGGTGGGGATGACAGAGGAGAGCATTTAGGGAGAGAAAACAGATACTGCCAAGGACAGAGGTGACACTAAAATAAAATGCATACACATCTCCCTAAGACCAGCCCCTGGTCAGGCGCTGCCTGCATGGGTGCCGCAGACACTGTCCGAGGAGACAGAGTTGGGCAAGCGCATGGTGCTCGGACCCCTGTCACCCAGCACCAGTCCACCTGTCTCACCTCCCACCACGGCCTCGACAGCCTGCTCCACCCAAACCCGGGCACTCCCCAGCTCACAAACACCTGCCGCCCCAGCTTTGCTCTGGCTGTGCCCTCCACTTGGACACCCCCCTTTACATCAGCCTGACCCCCTGCGCTTATGGGAATGCAGCCTCTCCCGCAAAACCGGCTCAGATGTCTTCCACTGGGAACGCTTCCCCTGGCCCTCTGTCCAAAATTGAGCTCTCCCTCCTCTGTACACCTCCAGGGGACAACTCCCACACGCAGACAGGCCTTGCAGCGGAACCCCTCACTGCGTGGACAGGTGTGGAGGGGCCCTTTCTCACATCTCTTGTCCTCACAAGGCCTAACGCAGGGCAGAGCTCGGTGCTGGCTGAGTGGCTGCAGAAGGACTGCCCAGGGCTCTGTGGGCTCACCCCAGCACCTGGGAGACTTGCCCCCACAGGGCTGGCACCACCAGTGCTGCTGGGAAAGGCTTTCGTGCACAAAGCCCACCACACAGGTTGGCTGTCCCCCTCCCAGGAGAACGAATCCGTCCTTGGGAAAACAAACGTGCACTCTCAGCGAGCAGGGCCTGCACAGAAACCGATGCCTTTCTTCCACTTCCTCCCTAGAACCTTGAGCTTTTCTCCCGTGAGGTGGCCAGAGAAAGGGAGGATTGTTAAAGGATGTTTCTAAAGCAGGGCTGGAGCACTGCAGGATGCTGCACCCCTCGGAGGCTGGTCCCAAATCCATGGCACCTTCTAGGACCGGCCGTGGCTATTCCTCTCCCCACCCTGGTTGGGGACCGTGTAAGGGCTCACAGACGCCCTGCTTCCCTTCATCATGGGCGTGTGCGTGTGCACAGAGGGTGGGATGGTGAGTGTGTGCATTCATGAGGGTAGAGTGTCTACAAGAGGAGTGTGTGGATGGTGTGCACACCACGTGAGGGGAGGTCTTGTGAGGGGTGTGAGGGTCAGGGAGGGTGTGTGTGAGTAGCTCTGAGTCTCCTTCTGGGCATCTGGAATGAGGTCCCCTTTCTTACCTGTAGGGCCTCCCAACTCCAAATCCGAAGGGCAAAGGAGTTGAGACGTGTTATTAATAACAACAGAAGCCAATACCTGGATGCCAGCCCCTTCTGGCCCCAATCCTTGCAGCACAGTGAGGAGGCAGCTCTTAGCATTTGGTGAGAGATATTTAGGGGGAGACTCAGGGGAGCTCAGGTACCGGTCCAAGGCCCCACCGGTACCAAGCAACAGGGTGGGGCCCAGGAGCCAGGTGGTTTGAACTCAGGCCACTCCTCCAGCCTCCCAGGGCTCCCAAGTGCCTGATGCAGGGACACATCTCCTGAAGGCAAGCAGGACCGAGAAGCCCCAAGCCCACGGACAACCTCAGACCTCTTGGCGGCGGCGGCAGCTCCCCATCCGCTCTGCACGCTTTTTCACTGCAGTTGCCTCTGTGTTCTTGTGCAAAACAGAGGCTATTATACCTGAAAATGGTCTCCACAGATCTCCATGAGGCCCATTTCCCTTGTCCACTAAAAGCCAAGGAAGGTTTCTGGGAGGAACATTTGCATACAGGACGCGCAGCTCACAGATCACTTAGGAGCACTTACACCTGGGGGGTGGGAGCAGCATGGAGGTGAAGGGTGGCTCGTGGACATATAATTTACTCGCTGTTGAAGGGAGACCTGCCTGAGTCAGTCTTTAAAGAATTTTGTTTGCTGCGACTGCATGAATACAAGTTATATTAGAAAGCCAAATGACCCCTTTCACAAACGAAAAAGAAATGAGGGTGCAGGATAATGAGAATATTATAGCAAAGTTCCTGCCTGCCGTGTCTGCCTGTAGTGGGAGTCCTGCAGCCAACCCCCCACGGGGCCCTGTGAGAGTGCCTCCGTGTTGTTACAAATGCCACCGGCGCCGATATGTCATCACGAAAATGCATGTTCTGATGAACGTGAGCCCCTTAATGAGGAGCACTGGAGGGCTGTGCGGCAGTGTTATTCATAACCCTCTAAATCCAGGTAAATTACACACATGCGACGTTTCTATGCAAATAATCTCACCAAGAACTACAAACCTCGAGTATCTGGTGGGCTAATGAGAGCACCTACACACAGGAGTCATGGTGCAGCTCAGGGCAAGGGAAAGGCTGGCGGGGGGGGGGGGTTCTTTATCCTGTGGGCGCAGTCGCTACAGGAGGGGGGACTTCTAAAATCACCCCCCTGCCTTCCATTGCCTGTAACACCGACAAGTTAAAATGGAAGAGTCGGAGGGAATGTGAATCTGTGCTTCCGAGAGGAACCGCGGAGAGTCTCTGACCGCCCCTCTCTCTGATGCTTTGAATCGTCATTATTTGTTACTGTTTAAACGGAGTCTTTGTTTCTGGAGAAGGTGCCCAGAAACACGGGTTTTCTGAAACAAGTCAAAGTGCTGTGGGGTTTCCTTTCGCTGATATCGAAGCGTTTACCTCTGGGGAGAACTGTTCGAGTCCCCTCTCTCTCTAACGCATGTTTCCTTCTCTTCTAACTGGACTTTCTAAAAGGACCCGTGTCCCCTTTTCTATTCCAGATGCTGGCGACACAGCACTGTACAAAAGCCACTGGCTGCTATGGCTCTTGTCTTTTTCTGCCACATTAACCCGGTAGGGGGGTTAACAGCTCGAGATTTTGAAAGGCTGTTGTCAAGTCCTGAAAGCCCCCAAATGCAACTTAAATGGTTATTAGCTAGTGGGAAACGCCCCCTGAATTCTAATACCCCATTTAAATAACCACCATAAGGAAAACAGTAACAACAACAGTAAACTCCATGCCTTGGAAGCCTTGATTATAGCCTATCACCCATAGGCCACACAGTCCACAGGGCTGGGGGCCAGGGCTCAGCTTTCGGCTGGTGGGCACTCCTGATTTTGCAGCCAGCCAGCAGGGGTCGCCCCAGGCACAGCAGCTAAATGGAAGCTTCCACGACATCGGGGATAATTCCTTTAAACAACCCAAGGCATAGACAAAAGAGCCAAGGGGGTTCTCTGGTCTATTAAAAGCCCTGAAACATATGTATTTGCCAAATGGAAAGGTGCAGAATTAATTGAAAAGGAGATGGAGTCTGTATTCCTCAGCTCCCTAGGGGGGTTTATAATTAATAAATATTTGTAAAGCCTTTGATAAGTATAAAGTACCATATATGTGCTAACAAAACAAGCTTTTGCAGGCATCAGAATGGACTTGCAACACATCCTGTATTAGATCAAAAGACATGAAAGCTAAGAATCAGAGAAATGATAATAGTGCCATACAGCGATCCTTTTCCATGTGCCTGACACTTCCCCTACATTACTGCTTTCATCACAATGACCCACCAAGTAGATATTGTTATTATTATTCCCATTAAATAGGTTTCTGTTAAAAGCCCCTTAAAACTCTGAGATTCAGTCACTTGCCCCAGGAAGCCCAGCCAGTGAATGGAAGAGGCTTCATTTAAACTGGGCTTCACATCCAACTCTTCCCAACTCCCAAACCGATGCTCTCTCTACAGCCCATTGCATAGCCAGCAAAACAAAAGGTACGAATTCCTTATGCTAGGGATTCCCGAAAGGAAGCACTGCCATAGGAAAAAAACCCACCCAGCCATTTTCAAGCATAATTAATGAAGTACAAATTGTATAATTCCAAAAAAAAAAAAAAGGAGTTGATTATGGGGCTTCTAAAATAATGTCTCAAGTGCTTTTATTTCCTTATGTATATTTAATACTCCATAAAATGTCTTCAGATATGAAAATTATAGTAAATATGTTCTGCAGTCTTAATTGCTAAACGATTACAAAGTAACTAAACAAGAGGTGGCAGCTTGCCCCGTGGCTTTATTCATCTCTTTCCAGAGAGCAGCCAAATCATAAAGTCTTCTCCGCCACAACAGGTTTCTATGGTTACGCGAGAAGTAAATATATTATATGTCCTGTGCGATGTGAAAGGACCAGCCAGGCGCCGTGCGTGCAGCAGACCCCCAGAGGGAGAGCGCTCCCGTGGATGGCCCTCCACAGCCGGCTCAATATTTGTTTCTAGGCTTAGGGCCGGGCAGGAGCAGGAAGAAAAGCTGTTGGTGCCCGAGAGACGGTCTGCAGAGCTTGTGAATGTATCGGCATGTTGGTCACAAAGAAATGCAGAGAATGAAATGGCTTCTGCTGTGTCCGCCTGGAGAACAGGCCTCCGTGAGCCTTTATCCATCCCCCCCCCCCCCCCCCGACCAGAATGGCCTACCTGCTCCCATGGGCACCTGCACAGAGCCTGCGTGGGCCAAAATGACGCTGCTGGCGGTCTTTTTTATTTTTTTAACCTTTAAGAAGCATAACTTGATGGTCACTGCTGAGAAATCAAACAGGAAAAGTAGTTTCCATTCAGGATAGGACGGGGTGGAGAAATGCCGCCTCTGAGTCCAGGATTTGTGTTCATCATGAGAAGTGACATGTTGCAATAATCTGCGTCGTTAAGACTCAGGGTAGAATATTGGAAAATCCAAATTCAAAGAGCAAGGGTAATAACAGGTTTATGCATAAATCTACTTTTACTGCGTAAATTGCAAAGCAATGTTAAATGGAGAAGTGCTGTTACTCATTAAATGGAATCTCTGAAACCCCGAACTGTGGTCTCCCCTATTTAACTCGCAAGTGTCTCACAGACTGCCTGCCCGACTACACGTATTCCAGGGGCCCTGATATCCAAACAGGTAGTTACTGGGGCAGCTACATGTCCTCTGTGATAATTAGATAAAAGGAAGGACAGGCTAAGAATTCCTAGGACAGAACAAAGCCAGCTCTTCTGGGGAGATGGTTTTTACCCAAAGAAAGTGCTCAGCAATATCACTTGGAGCAAAAGTAATGCTTTTTTGTTTTTAAGGTTTTTAGAAGACATTAAGCAATTCTTCTTTTAAATATACATGCATTCTGATGGCTGTTATCCAAACCCCCTGTGCATTTACCCAGTCAAAGGGGATGGTCTGGGTTAGGAAAATAAAAGCCCTCGTTAGGAGAAGAGCCGCACATGCTGGGTACCTGGCCCTCCGGGAGACAGAGTAAGGAGGCTGGTGTCCTCAGCTGTCTCCCACGGTTCGGCAATGTCGTGAAGACAGGAATGGAGAGGGAATGGTGAGCTGGACCAAAGGGAAGGCTCTGGTGATCCCAGGGCAGTACCACGTGCAGCAGAACCCCTGCCGGGATGAGGCCTCCTAAAGGGCAGTTTGGACTTATTTGAAGACATGGAAAGACAGCCTGGGGTGGTGCGAAGGGTCCCTCCTGGGTTTGGGGCCATCTCAGCTGCTGCTGTCTGCCTCCAACACATTGCAAGTCCAACATTTCCGGGCTGAGATGTGGGATTCCAAATGTGTCATTTGGGTTTCATTTTAAAACTAAAAGGACTTGAGCCTGCCTTTGGCCCAGATAAAGGGAACAGCAGGTCAGAACCAAATCAAGGATGAGATAAGGGTGTTGCCAAGGACAGAGCAGAGAGGGAATGGTGACGGCTTCCAGCTCTTCCACTCATCATTTTGTCCTCCTTTTTGTCATGTGATAACCCTGATGTGCAGCCAACACCCCACTGTGGGCTCCCCTCTAGCACGAATCTGCTGCCATCTCCCGTGCCCCAGCTCAGCTACTCTATACCCTTGGAATGTTCCACCCTCTCTTTAGACAACCCACATCTCTCCCCACCAATAAACTCGGCTTAATATTTACCTCCGCTAGGAAGGCAGTCTCTCTGACTAATCCCAACTGGTTTTGAACAACCAGATCCTTTCATCTCACTTTTAGCATTTAAGATTTTGATTACATAAGACCTAAGATCACTTCCAGCTCTAGCATGTTAGCCATAGTTCAATGGAATAGCTGAACGAGCACCCACAGTAAAGAGAGGGCGTCTGTCTTTGAGTGCAACGTGCTGCTGGAGCGATATCCCCAGCCCTTCTTGTGGCTTGAACTGCATTTCCTTGATAAGTAGTGATGTTGAGTATTTTTTATGTATCCACTGCCCTTCAGAGATTTGTTCAAATCTCTCCCCATTTTCAAATTGGATCACTTGCTATTTTATTACCAAGTTGTAGAGTTCTTTACCTATTATGGGAACCAGTCTTTTGTCATATATATGATTTGCAGCTTGATTATTCATTTTCCTTATGATGTCTTTTGAGGAGCGTAAGTTTTAAATTGTGATGAATTCTAACTTACACGTTTTTTTCTTATAAGGCTATTGTTGTCTATAACCTGTCTCCCCCAAGTCAGGAAGATATTCTACTATGGTTTCCTCTGAAAGTTTCAGAGCTGCAGCTATTATGTTTAAGTCTACAATCCATCTTGAATTGGTTTCTGTGTTTGGTATGAGGTAAGAGTTGAGGTTCATTTTTTACCCTACAGATACCTAGTTATTCCAGCAACATTTGCTGAAAAGACTTTCCTTTCCCCCACTAGATTGCTTCGGTATCCTTATTGAAAACTCAAATGACCACATATGTGTGGGTCTATTTCTGGTACTCTATTCTGCTCCACTGATCTTGTCAATTCTTATGCACCACACTGTCTTGATTGCTATAGCTTTAAAGTAAGTCTTGGAGTCAAGTAGTGTAAGTGCTCCAACTTTTTCTTTTTCAATATTGCTTTGGACATTTTAGGTCAAGGATTAGCAAACATTTTTTTTTTTAGGGTCAGACAGCCATATGGTATCTGTCATATACTCAACACTGCTATTGCAGCATGAACATAGCCATAGACAATATATAAATAAATGGGTGTGGCAGTGTTCCAATAAAAGTTTATTTACAAAACTGCAGCTGGTTCACAGGCCTTGGTTAGTGAACCCTCTGTCCTAGGTTCTTTGCACTTCCACATAAATGTTAGAACTTACAAAGTTGGGATTATAATCAATATTGTATTGAACTAATAAATAATTTGGGTAGAGTTGACATCTTAACAATACTGAGTTTTCGTATGTCTATACAGTAAAGTAGATTGACTTATTATGGGGATGTTAAACCAGCTTTGCATTCCTGGGATAAACCCATGGGCTACGCATATATGCATTATAAATTCCCCAGAAAATGTCTCCCATCCATCGCCCAATCCCTACCTTCCCTCTGAAATTCATTAGTCTGTTCCATGCTTCTGCGTCTTTGGATCTATTTTGTTTATTAGATTCCCATATGAGTGAGATCATGCAATACTTAATCTTTCTCCAACTGTCTTCTCTCACTTAGCATAATACTTTCTAGGTCCATCCATGCCGTTGCAGATGTCAAGAGTCCCTTCTTTTTGACAACCATATAGTATCCCCTTGTGTAAATGTACCACAGCTTGGATTTTTAAATGTATGTTTTTCACCAAATTTGGGGATATTTTGACCATTTTTTCTTCAAATATTTTTTCTATGTCATTCTCTCTCTTTTTTCTTGAATTCTAACTGCATGCATGCTAGATTTTCTTTCTTCCAAGTTTTGACACTCCTCCAGAATTTGTTTGCTTCTGTTCACTCTCTAGTACCTTCCCATGGTTGGCATCCCCCTACACCACCCGCGTAAGATTTTAGCTATTTGTGAGAGGAGCTTAAGTTCTGGCAGGAGCTTATTTCACCATACTGCAAGTAGAGCCACTGCAATATCCACTGATGCATAACATGCCATGGTGTGCTTCAACATTGTACCTATCCGTTCTGCCAGCAATGGAGGCTCCGGCTGACTCTGACTACTCCCTCAACACATATACCGCAGTCCTTTTCCCCATGTCTTTGTGGAGGGAAGGCATTAGATGAAGACACCGCCCTAAGCAAAATCAAAGAGGTAGGCATATGAACAGGCATTTGAGGAGATGGAGAGGAGACTGGCATGGCTTTGGGGAAGCAGGGGAGAAGCTGGAGAGTTGTGGGTTCAGGAGGGCCCTGTGCCTGCAGAAAGTTTGTTGCCCTGAATTACACAGAGACTGGGATCCAGGATTCTGGTTTGTTCATCTTTTTAAGCCCAGATTTGATAGGATATGAATGAGAGGAAGCATGATGGGCAGGGCTGGGGATGGATGTGAAAGAACTGACACGGGCTTATTACTTTGTGGATGAAGGAGGGGTGCAGTATTACTGATGATCATTTTAAATGTAGTTTGCAAGGCTGCTCCTCAGAAGACTGGAGATGAAAGAGTGGAAGGAATGTACTAGAACTCCACGTCTGTGGGTTTGGTGTCTTGGGAGGCTGGTGGTATCACTGACACACAAATCAGAGGGAAAAGGATGACTTCAGGCTTGGATGGAGTCTCTAAATAATCTCTCCAACTTCAGACCTCTCTGATTCTCTGTTTCCAAGTGTGGTTTCATGATCATGTTATTTATGTTCTAAAGCTAATGTGTGTGACTACTATGCTTTCAACTTGATGGTAACATCCTGAAAGCAAGAAGCAAGCTTTTACTTCTTTAATATGCTATGGTATTTTTAATAGAGGTTGGCACTTGAATTTTTCATCTTTTAATAACTCTTAATAATCAAGACCCATATGTATTTGCTGGATCTTTAAGTAAATAAAATATGTGTGTTGTGGAGATAATAACCATTCTGGTCTGGGCATTCAATCTGGGCATGATCACTGCTCAGCCAAAATAGGTACAGATCTGGGTCTGAATTCAAGTTCTACCGCTTTTAGTTGTATCACTACTGGTAGTTTACTTAATCTCTCTCCATGCCTCAGTTTCTTCAGCTGTAAAATGGTTCAATATCCCCCACCTCACAACGTTGTGTGGCATTAAATGGCACATATAAAACACCCAGTACAATGCCTAGACAAAGAAGGGCTCGGAGGTTAGTTATAATGAGATATTTTTCTCAGTATAGGTCTTAAACAACCCTGCACAGTAGTCCTTCCAACATTTTGTTGAAAGTGAGAGACAAAAGTATTTCTAAAATCAGAACGGCTTCCATTTACAACTCAAAATATACAACACTGGAAACTCTGCCTACAGCCAGGCTTGCACCACTGGAAGAAGTATGGCACAAAGGGAATCAGTAGGACATCTGTCTAACTCGGCCGGATTAACTGCACGACATAATGAAAGCCACTTACTTTCTCTTCACCTCAGTTTTCTAAACTGTAAAATGGAGATATCTGCGCTTACATATTTTCTAGCTTGTAATATGGGTAAAATGAGACATAGAATAAAAATATATTACTTCTGTAAAACGTCATGTAAAATTAATATTTTATTGTTAAAATAAAAATAGAGCGAACCAATAGGAGATGCATATAAGAGCTCTCAGTGCACCGATGCATCATTTTGATTCATTATGCATAGAAATGTGTGGTTTTCCTGTCGCATCCAGAAACCAACAATGCCTCCGGTACTCCAGCCAGGCACCCCCTCGCACAGCATCTTGGCAGCAGCCGCTAAACCTCACTGAGCCAGCCAGGACATACCCTTACCAAGCCGGGAGATTGCCTTTCAGTGATTATGGACACACGTTCTCGTCCCAAAGCGGCATATGCAAGGGTAATTATACTTCCCACCAAGATGAGATTCTCCCAAAGAAGGAAGTGAAAACCCGTGGATGCCGAAGGAAGCACGGGTACCTCTGCCGCAGTTCACAATCTCCATGCTTAGCCCTCAATTCTTTCTCCACGGACGTCACGAATGCACCGAGGCCACCGCGCATCTGTCACCTAAGCACACTGACATTGCTTCCAGGCTGTTCGGCCACAATAATACTATTTTTTAAAAAATGATAGGGTCAACAAAGGTCAGGCTTGCTAACTTTGATCATTTTTCATTTAAGAAAACACCCTATAAGGCCAACATAATTTCATAAAACATGTTTCTCTACGGTCATACTGAGGGCCAGCAAGCTCCTTTGTCAATTCTGATGCTGCTGTATTTAAAGACAGCTGAAGTGTCACAGCCTTGTCTGCCCTTCAGAAAAAGGAGACCATTCTTTTAACTGTTTTCTTTTTTATTGGTTTTTACTAGCACCATAACAGACGCATTTTGTTTTAATTCTCAATTAAAGTGACAGCCTCAGTGTAGGTTGTCACTGAGTTAGGTCTGGCTGTGTCAGGTGGTCTAAAGAGAAGAGATTTGGTTTGGACTGTACACAGCCCAAACATTTCCTGTCCCCCTGAACATTTATCCCCAATAGGTAATTTCTGCCAAAACAATCAAAGACGTTACTAGGAAATGTACATATTTTATACTTGACTTACTCTTACAGCATTTGCTGGACCAAATCAGAATACTGATTTTTCCGTTTTCTCTAGAACTAGATAGAGCCTTCACCATCGTATTCCTTGCTTGAAAGCAGATGCTCAACATGACTTTTGAGTGTCCAGCAGGCTTTTTCAATGGTTCTCTTTTTCCCCTAAAATAACAGGCCCCATAGGAGATTTAACTCAAGGCCTCAGAGACAACAGGACAAAATGATCCTGCGTCCTCGGTGGACAATCTGGATCATGTGTCCTTTCTCAGATGCAAACCTCCTGCCCTGGCTCTAGGATGACACCTCCACCTGTGTGGCCACACGCAGCACCTGGTCCCTTTGCGCCTCTCGTCCTGTTTCTGGAAGCGCTGGGGCCAAAGTCCTCCCAGGACTTCACATTCCGATTGTGCCGACCCCTCCACCTGCCGACAGTGGCAGCTGTCCAGCCCATGCAGCGTGTGCTGCCCCCTCCACCTCAGTTGCATGCTGCCTCGTTGGCCCAGCAAAAGCCATTGTACTTCACATGCAGCTCGAGCAGCACCTCAACAGGAAGTCTCTCCTGCTGAGCCCTCCCAGGTACAAGAGGCCCCTCTGACCTCTGTGTGCCTCCCGCTTCTCTCATAGCAACTGGCAGTGGCAACTACAGGGAGGCTTCTTATGTGCCCAACTCTGTCCTCCTGCTTTCCACGCATTATTTCATCGCTACAAAAACTCCAGGAGATGAAATTGCTTGTTGAAAGGTCATGCAACCAGTAAGTGGCAGAGACCAGATTAGGGGTATTTGCTTACCATTTCTCTATTGGATCGAGAGTTCCTTACGACAGGAAATCTATTGGTTTCATCTCTGTAGAGGGATAGACACACAGTATGGATACTTGACAAATGTTTGCTGAACAAATAAATGAATGGCTGGATGGATGAATGTCTCAGTCATTAGTTTTCTTACCAATTAGACTGCAATATCTCTTGTAATATGAAATACTGAAAATTCCAACTGCAAGAGAATAAAAGGTTTGGAAGTGTGGGGGCAGGTGACGTCGTTATCCATCATGAATGAATGTCAGACCTTTGTTAACCTTACACCTGTGCTTCTGAGTATTTCCATTCCTGACCCCCACAAACCTCCTGGCATGAGAGCTCCTCAGCGATAGGAAATGTGTCTATTCTCTAAACTTTGGGGGTCCAGAACAGTGACTGGCATTTTGGGGATACTCAGCAAATAGCTGCTAAATAAATAAATGAATAGAAGAGCGAATAGATAAAAGATTTCAAACTCTATTTAGACACAAGGCTAACTTAGTTGGAAAAGTACTTCTAAAACTGTCCACACTATATTCATTCCGAACACTTCGCAGCTGTCCTTTTAGGAGTTGCATCACACTAAGTGACATCTTCTTTATTTCTTCTTTTCTACCTTTTTCATATCCCACTTTGACTGAAACAACTACAGATTTTTCCTGGATTCCACATGCCCAAGCTATGTAGAAGTAGACCAGTTTATTCATATATTTTTTGTATTTAGCTCACCTGAAAGCTTAGTGATACACTGAAAATAATACCAAATGGCACTGTTACAGCTCAAATTCCATTCTATAAATACTGGTACAAACTCCAGGCAACACCCACACATCTCAAACATAGGAGAAGCTCCATTATAATAAAAAATTTTGCACGAGGCTTGCCAAATCTAACAAGAGCTTATCCACAGTAAATACTTGCCTCTTAAGAGAGACAAATGGCTTTTCAGAAAGAGCAGTAGGTTGGAGCCTAGAGGCCTGGGTTCAAATTCTGACTTTATTCTTTACTTGTGTGATCATAGATAGGTCAGTCTTTGAGGCTCAATTTCCTTGTCTCGAAAAAAGGGATCTTAACACTTCTCATGTCCATCTCAAAGGGCTACTGTAAAGATGATATAAGGCATTGTATGTGAAGACGCCTGGTAGACGTTATCTGAAGTGCCACACATATAACAGACGGTATGATTATTGTTAGAGCCCATACCTCATTCCACTCAGGACTCCACATACTTTTCTTTTCCTCTTTTCCAGCCCCGTGGGCAAAGGGTTTAAAACTCTGATGTCTCTAGTACATTAAAACTGCTTCTCTCTTTCAAATGAAGTCAAATATACAACAGATCCAAGTCTGTTTCAAGGTTGAGCTAAAATCACCAAAGCAATTATTTAGGGAGAGTTCGGGGAATTGTATGTAGGATTAAATGATCAGTTTAATGTTTGAGCGGAAAATAGGTAAATTCTCAAGGACTGCTGAATTACGTCTTTCACGACATGGCTTGATATGAACTATTTTCATTTCAAGAACTATCCAGGGTAATGAAGAATTTATTTTTTGAAAATATTCTTTAAGCCAAAGGAATTTTATTTCTCAATGAGAAATCATTCTCCTTGCTGTCGAGCTCACAAAATTCAGATTGTTTAAATGATGTGTCTGACGACACTGGGACAGAATGTTTCTCTACTCTTTCATCTTGTGCATTTTTCTACATGTTCCTTTCCTCCATTTTACGGCTGAGGCCAGTGGAGAATACCCAGTACTTGGAGACGCAGCGGAAGTTTCCAGAAGGGGAGGAGAGAAGTCTACTACATTTCCAAAGGGACACCAGAAGCCTGGACGGGTGGTGAATGAGTCACCTTCTGTCTGTCTGTTCTTTTTCTCATCCTCCATCAAGTTCATCTTCAGCAGCAGTGCTGGCACTCTGTTTGTGAGAAGCCCTTTCCAAGCCCACCTCTGAAGTTCAGTCCCACCATTTCACTGGCTGTGAACCCCTGACAGCTCACTGGGAGGCTCTGAGTTTCCTCGCCCTGTATTACACATGTCTCGTGAGTGTGCACAACTGTGTCTAACACATGAAAAATGGCAAAGTGGCCAACAGAGGTCATTTCTCTCTTCCTTGTCCAAAAAGAAGCACTCTGGGAGGTTCTAAGCAATCAAAGTCAGAGTTAAAACACGAGCATTAACTTGGCGTTGCCGAGCGCCCAGCAAGGCACCTTATGCATCTTGGTTTATTAACATTATTTAGAATTAGATGAACTCAAAGGTGTCCATCTACTGGGAAACCCTCTACCATGGAAAACTCATATTTTACAGGATCTGGATCCTATTGCCTGGTTAGCTCATTTTCAAAGACAAGTTAGACAAATATCTTTTTTCCTCCTTATAGCTTTCTTCCAACTATAATTCTCTATCTCTTTTAAACTTAGCCATTTCCACACCGCAATCCTAAGTCCTTACTCACTATAAACTGTACTGAGCTTTTATCTCGAGGACTTAAAACTCAACATTGAACCAAAGTAGGAAAGGAAGCAGACAAGAAGAAAAATACAATAAGGCATTAGCTCATGCTTGATTGAAAGGAAGTCTGCACGCACACGCACTCTATCCTCCTGTTCTTTTTCATTTCAGTCTGGAGTTATCCTGGTTTGCTCATTCTGTGTCTTTCTTTTAAAATGCTTTTTCCTTGTACATAGCCAGACCAATTCTAGCATTGATCAGAAACTTTCCTAGCTTCAGCTTTCACATAATTATGAATAGACAGTGTTTATAATATGGGGGGGAGGTGTAGACCCATTTCATTTAGCCATTCAATGACTATTCCCTGTGCACTAACTACATTCCAGCTTCTGTTCTAATGGTTATTCAGACAGACCCAACCCCTACCTTCGATGGGCCTCTAGTCTAGTGGGAGAGACAGACATCACAACATAAACTCCACACAATAAATAACACTGTGATTAGGAACAAGCAAGAAGGAAACACTCAGGTGCCGAGACGGAACAAAACTATGGAAACCCACAGCAGCAAAACTACCCAGACATAACCAAGAGCTCTTTTTAAACAGCCCCAGGAGGTCGCCTAAGTTCTCTACACGGTGTGGCACCCAAAGCATCATTAAGCAAGCTGAAAAGAAGAGGTGGCTTGCGGTGGAGAGCTAAAGGAAAGGAAACCAATGTCATGTGTCATTCAGTCTTTCCATCTCATCTTCCAAAGAAACACTATCTCCTGCCTTGAGATGACAATCAGCACGTGATACATCCAGTTTCAACCTTATCCATTTAAATGGGTAAATGTACGTATTACTTTACAGTCAGGCCCAAAAGCTATCTCCTTGCTATATCCTCTCATGGACAGGGTGTGTCAATCCAGCTCCCAGTTTCAGGAGGAAGCTCCCACTGTTGCTCGATCTACCTGGGAGACTGCAGGTGAGGAAGCAGAAAATGAGCTGCCCCTCTCCAATGTGCCTGAGGGAAGCCCTAGTGCTGAGGCAGGGAGGGAGCTGAGCGCGGGACAACTGTGGGACAACTCGTGAGATGGGAAGGTACTCAGTCTTTTCTAGAAGCAGGAAGCTTGTATGAGGGCTGCCAGAACATGAAGGCTTATCTCCTGATGTTTCTAATTAGCAGAGAGACGAGCAGTTCACACAGGAATAAAGAAAAAGACAAGTTTACGATGATAACTTTGTCTCCACCAGACAGTATTTTTTGAAGTGACGGATCCTTAAATCAACTCTGCCTCTCCCTGCTCATTAGCAGGGACTCCTCACTGCATGAGCATAAGCATATCAAAAAGAAGGAGAGAACATCTTGTTATTTTTAAGGCCTTCACGGATTTAACGTGTTCCTGGGAAACAGGAGAGCTTCATGTGCTAGCCTCGGTAGGGGTCAGGTTTTAAAAAGTAGATGTTAGTTCAAGCAAGGTCTGCATTAACTACCTGATCTGGATAAGTCCACCTCTTTGAGCTTCCAGGATAAGATTGTGCTTTCATGATACTTCACAGAGTGGAGGTGGGAAGAACAGGGCTAGAGTACTAACTGTGAAACACATGTTTTCACGTGTCGTGCACGGGTGCTGACACTCTGATCACACATTCATGACGCTATGCTGACTGTTCAGAAGGTGTCCTCCCAGCTCCAGCACTTCGCGCTTTCACTCACCCACTCATGCAGTGAACATTCATTGAGGGCCTCTTGGCTACTAGCACTGTTAAGAGCAGGAATGTAGAGCTAAGACATGGCCAATGGCATCAGGGGCTTCATCACTGGGACTGGGATACTCTGTATGATTTAAATTGAGTTAAGCAGCAAGTATATCAGTCTCTGTACTGTGCGCTCAAACCTTTCTCACTCCTATTTGGGAAGGGGGTGGGGGAGGGGAAGGAAGTGGAGAAAAGCATGGGTGGGTCAGCTCCACGGCAGGTATCCTCCACTTCATCCAGTCTCCTTAATGCCTCTCCATCTTGGCTCCCACCACTGGTGTAAGCAATCTCTGCCTTCAGTGTGTACTTGCGACTCTGAGGAAGCGCAATGCCCCGAGGACAGAACTCCGGAGGCTCCCACACGGGCAGAGGAAAGCGTGTGCAAACTAACTCCTGGGAATGTGCACGGTGTGCAGAAGGCAAGGGGAAACCTGGCCCCTACTGGAGCAGAGGGCTGACACCAGGAGACGGAGTGGGACATATGTAATACTTTCAACTATAAAGATTTTAAAAAATGTTTCCAAAGGCAAGTCCAATAACAAGTGTGAGTGAGGGGAAATCCCCGGGGTTTCGGAGCAAGAGAGATGGAAGAGTGCTTGCAGAGCTTACCCGCACCTGTGCTCTGTGGAGGGGAGAGAGATAAGCAGATGCTGCCGGTCCGGGAGCATGAGGCCTGCAGGAAGATCCCCTTATCTCTCCAGGGCTCCCCAGGTGGGCAAGGGGAGACTATCGCCCTGTTCAGCACATTCACTCGTGAGAGAGCGATATTTTCCAGCCCCACTGATGACCAGCTGGGTATGTTAAGAGCTAGTAATGTAGACAGTTCCATTGCCTTAACCAATAAAACGTGAAGGATGAGAAGTGAGCAGGGCTTTCAATGTACCTGACTGTTTTGCCTGGTCTCTTGTGATCCTGACCTCTGCTATGTGAAGAGTCTTGTCTGGTCACCGCCAGTCACAGGAAGATGATGCACAGGGACCTAAGCCACACAGGCAGCCTCGAGCAGAACCCCAGCTCACGTACAGACGCAGAGCAGGAAAGGCATGTTTGTGGCTACAAGTCTCAGAAATGTTGAGGTGCTGCATGGCATTACTGGAGGTGAGCTGTGGGTCTGACACGGTTTAATGTGCCCCTGGAAGGACAGGCCCCGTCCAGAGCCCCCTCACCACTGCTCTGCCTCATAAAAGCCAGGTGGGCAGTTCCAGGAGGAGCCTGGTAGCGACAGCAGCTTGTTTTCCTAGAGCAAGACAAGCCAGGAGGACACACTACATGCCTTCATATTGGCTGTTAGATGAAGCTGCACAGAATCAATCAGAAGGGAGAGGCCAGGGAATCTCACTGGAGCAGGGGCAGGACATACAGAGTCAGGAAGATTGAAATTTGATTAGTTCAAAGAATTTTTACAAAATTGGTTATGGCATCAGCCAGTCAACAGTTGATGTGAAACTCAGAGAAAAGCACTGAATGTCCAGTGTGGTCAATGGCTTTGCCCACCCAAAACCCCCTCCCTCCCCCCGACCCTTGTTCTAACAGGAATGCCATCCAAGCTTTGGGACCATGAACCAAGGACCTGGAACAAGATAGAACAGAAATGTCTGGTGTCCAAGAGCACCCTGCCCGGCCTTCACGGCACCTGCCAAACTAGCCCCTGCCCTGGGGCAGGTGCAGAACCATCAGCCCCGGGGCCCAGGGAAGCCAGGCCTTTCGCAGCTCCAGGCCCCACCCTCGCAGGCTGATAGGCACTAACGGTCTCCCTGTGCAGCCGCTGTCTGCCTTTTATCTTAGGGCGGATGCTGCGGTCACCAGGTTATCCCTCCTCTGTATAATGAGAAACCGCACACCTAGCAAGTGCAAGAACTCTGCTTTTTAAAAAGTCCATGAGCAATATAAACGGGATTCAACTGAGGCTATTTCAGAGGTTATACAGGATGACCAGCCCCACTTATCCTTCTTGCTAAGCTGCTGATTTACACTAAGAAGCTTACCAAAGCCTCCTGAGCTCATTTTATACTCAGCCTTTTGGAAGGAATCCAAATGTGGGAACCAGGAGCCTAAGACCAGAGTCCACAGTGCGTTCCACTCATTTCTGCAGCTGCGTCTCTTCAGAGCTCTAATCCCTGATGTGGCATCATCTTTTTTCCCACTCAAACAGATAGCTGAGCCTGAGTGAGTCAGCCCATAGATAAAGCCTGCCTTCTGGCACTCAGTCATGTCACAAGAGGATAGCACAGAAGAGACTCAGGCAAACTCACCCTAAGACTTCGGATCTTATAAGAAAGAGGTGAGCCTCAGAAGGCGGCCGCTGAATGACTGTGATGCGGAAGATCGTTCCTGCAGCAAAGGACAGATCATCCTCCTCTTGAAATTGTCATTCATCAGCTAAAGGCCTTGGGCCCTTTCTTCCCTCCTTCCTTTGCCTAGGGAGGCGCTCCTCTGCCTGGAAGGACTTTCTCCCCTTACTCTTCAGGGCCAAGCTCACCTCCCTAGAAGCCTCTGGAACCACTGACTTGCCCCAGGTGGGCAGAGCGAGGCATGGCCTTCTTTGTTTAGAACTTTACAATAACATTTCGCACATGGTCGATTAATAATTTACGCATTTGTTGACTGTTCCATAGTGGGAGCTACTGTGAGGCCAAGAATCCCAGCTATTATTCACACATATATCTCTGGGCTCAGCGCCAACTCTGGCACAGACTGGCTACATGCTCATGGAATATTTTCAAACGGGCACTACCCTGATTTCGAATGAAATGGAAAACCCTTTGTTTTAAGGGACAAAATAAATGCCCCAAAGTATTATATCTACTTTTACACTACAGAATTCTGGAAAAATATTTTATTTGTAAAGTAAAACCTTATTACTTGGGATTAACTGGAAGGTCAACCTTGATTAGCAAAAGGCCAGAATTAGAAAATATCAGAAAGATGGTTTTAAATGTTCAAAGACCCACTGTCACTTAAAATAAGCCAACGATGCAGCAATGAACAGTGCTTGGGTACTTGCTCAGAAGGACAGATATAAATAATTTAAACCAGCCTATCAGTTGTCCATTTACAGTGATTAACTATATCTTACTTGCAACCTTGCTTGTGTAACTCATTGTTTTTTGTTCTTTTTTAAAATCCCTGCTTTTTTCCTCTTTTGGGGGATGGTGGTAGAATCTCTTTGAAACTGGATTAATCATGACCTTTGGTTCACGACACCCTTTCATCATTGATCCCTGCCCAGCCTGGATCATTTGTTCAGTAATTTTTCATAATGCAGTAAGTGCTGCCCGGCTGGGTGGCTCAGAGGTTGAGCGTTGGACCATGAACCAGTAGCTCACAATTTGATTCCGGGTCAGGGCACATGCCTGGGTTGCAGGCTCAATTCCCAGTCGGGGATGCACAGGAGGCAGCCAATCGATGTTTCTCTCTCCCTTCCTCTCTCTAAAAGCAATCTAATATAATAAAAGAGAAACATGCAAATTTGACTGTTACCACCAGCCAATCAGAGCGGCTGTATACAAATTAACCCGGCCAACAGCCATGGAGCTAGAGCAAACCAAAGGCTTCTGTTGCAACTGCCTGCCTAGGCTGGCTGAGCCTCTGCTCACAGCCACGCCCACCAGCCAATCAGAGAGGCTATATGCAAATTAACCCAGCCAAGATGGAGGCTGGCAGGGCGGCTCTGCACTGGGAGCCTCCACAGCCGGCTGGCATAGCTGTGCCAGGTGTGTCAGCTCAGTGGGAGGGGGGGTCTGGCCTGGGGCCTCCTCGGGGCATCCAGGAGTAGCTGTCCTGGGTCTGCTGCCTAGCTCTGCCCCCGGGAGCCTCTGAGGAGTATCCAGGAGTGCCTGTCCCGGGTCCACTGCCTGGTTCCGCCCCCTGGGGGCCTCCTCGGGGCATGCAGGAGCACGGGGCCTCTGCAGGGTGTGCAGGAGCAGCCATCCTGGGTCTGCTGCCTGGCTTTGCCCCCTGGGGGCCTCTGCGGGACATCCAGGAACGCCTATCCTGGGTCCACTGCCTGGCTCTGCCCTGGGGGCCTCCACAGGGTGTCCAGGAACACCCGTCCAGGGTCCGCTACCTTCATCCGCCCCCCAGGGGCCTCCACAGGGCGTGCGGGAGCGTCTGCTGCACAGTGCGGAGAATCCGAAGCCAGTTCACTGCCCAGCTCCACCCCGGGTGTGTTTGCTCAGCAGCAGGGCCCCACCGAGGGATTCTGCACCAGTGTCCGCCCCTGGCTTGCCACCCAACTCTGCTCCAGGTGTGTCCCCTCAGCGGTGTGGGCCCACCAGGCGTGTGCGATCGTGGGCCCTCTGGTGGGAAATGTCCAGGCATGCACTCACCAGCCTTCCCACCCCCCAGTGCACGAACCCTGAAGGGGCTGTGGGCAGCCTGAAAATGGCTCTCAGCCCCTCACCCAGGCTGGCCAAGCATGCCAGCAGGTGGACATCCCCCCCGAGGTGTCCCAGACTGCAAGAGGGCACAGGCCAGGCTGAGGGACCCCCACCCCCCGAGTGCACAAATTTTTGTGCACTGGGCCCCTAGTAAAAATATATTTTTAACCAATAATGCAATAAGTGCTTATAAAACCACAACCCAAAAAAAAGCTGGAGATAACAAACAAAATATTTGTTCATTATTGATTAACTGCCATGAAATCCACCCCCTGCCTCCCAGACCAAGGCAAGTCTAACCCTGAATTCCAGGGCTATCACTCCCTGCTTGTCCTTTTACTGCCTCTAGCTGTACTCCTAAAGACATACTTTTATTTTAGTTATTTTATCTCTGTTAAAAGAATATCATGCTATAGGTATTTTGGGACCTACTTTTTTCACTTAATATTATATTTCTAAGGTTTAGCCACATCTCTTTCTGCCTGGTGTGTAATATTCCATTTGGGAGCTACGCCGCCATATATTCACGTACTCTCACTGACGGCATGTGGGCAGATGTGAGAGTTTTGCTATTGTTCACAGCGCAGCTCTGAATAGTCTTGTTCATGTACAATAGGCTCTTGTGGATGTTACACCCAAGGTATCTCCCTGGACCAAAGGATACGTGAATGTGATGCCAAACTGTCTTCTGATGTGGTTGTGCCAACCTACTCTCTCACCAGCCACAGCTCCTCCAACAATTTGCATTGTCAGATTTGTTAAGAATGGCCACTCATTAACGGTCTAGAACCAACTAGAATCACAAGCATTTATGAATTGGTGCAATCTAAATTAATCAGTGTTTTGAAATAAGAAAATGCATTGAATATAAAATAACTTCCCCTGAAGAAGATTTAGAAATATAGAAAGGCACCAAAAGAAAAACACACGAAGAGTTACAGTGTATTAAGGTTTAGTACTCACTTACAATGAAGGGTATTTGGCCTACTGTAAGGGTACTCTATAATTGTAAGTCATTTAAAATCCCTTGAGAGCACTCCTTCCATCTGACCTCCTATTGAGCACAGCCCTGAGTGTTCCAACCAGTCAGCTTAGCATCCCCACAGCTGCTGCACTGTCCCAGGTACCCAGGCAGCAGCAAGACTCTGGTTAAATATCGGAATTAAAAGCTGAAGATGTGCTTTGAAATTCATAACATCTCCCTTATGAGAGCTTTGTGTTCTATACAGTGGTTTCAATCTATACCTCTTTTGATCTGGGAGGAAGGGAAGGGCATTTCTTATTAAACACTTAATAAAAGCAGTTCTTTTATTTTAAGTCCGTTTTCAGAAACTCCTTTGTAACACCGCACTTCCTCTCAGCAGTAACATGCCATTAAGAAGAGCAAACACACGGTCTGTAGAACAACAAGGACACCGTGGCCAGGCTGTGGGTGATTGAAGGATGGTGCTCCCCAAGGCACGGAGACGCACTGTAGGGGTGCAGCGTATTTCACATCCACTAGAAAAGAGCATCGGTAAACCAGCCCAGCACGACCAGAGCGCCTGCTCCCAGCGCGTCTTCTGGTGACTGAATTTCAAATGTACTGATATCTCCCTTTGGTCCAGGAACTGTGTTAGACAGTGAGAATTCAGAGAGGAGAGGGACAGAGCGCCTGCCTCCCATGGCATCACCATCTAGTAGGGAAGACACCCACACCAGGTGATGATAAGCAAGGAAGGAGGAAATAAGTGCAGATGGCACACAGAAACTACCTCTGCGCGTGCAAAGGTTCCAATGGCAGGTGTCACACACCGCGGTCCCTTCATGGTCTCTCAGTTCAGGCTCTAACTGTGGCCGCACAGGTTTGCAGATCTGCTGTTGCTGATGCGCTCACAGGGGTTCTGCCTCATGGGAGCCCTCTCCCATTGACCACGCCTGCCGAGCTGTACAACCAGAATGCCAGCTGATTATGAGCCTTCTGTCTGCAAGTCAACTCACATGCAAAACCAAATGACAATCAGAGAGTCTCAAAAGAGGCATGGGGCCTGAGCAAGGGAAGGCACTACGGCAACCTGCGAGGCCTCCCCTGAGGGCTACTGAAGGCCTTGGCGCCCACTGCCTGGGACGCCTTCATCTAGTTTCACCTGGTCCTCCTCCCAAGCTCAGCTCGAATATCCCTCCTCAAGGAAGCCTCCCTGTACAGGCTCCCACTACGTATTTCCACTGCACCCTGCCTTTTCACTCAAGCACTTGCAACAATTTTCAGTTAAAAGATTGTCTATGTTCTGTTGTTCGCTAACTTTCAGTTCCCTGAGAGCCAGAGCATGCTCACCTTACTCACCATTTTATTCCCAATCTCAAGTGCACATAGTTCATAGTAGGCACTCAAATACAGGGTGTCCCAAAAATGTATGCACACTTGGAATGTTTATAAAGGCAGCGTTAAAGAATCTGCTCCAGTGTGAAAGTGCGCACGCATCCTTCGGACACCCTGGGTTTGGGGGAGGGAAGGGAAGATAAGAAAGTGTGATGACTGCAAGTCTACCACGGGAACAGCCTCCAACGGGACTTCAAGTCCCTTAGCCAAAATTCTCTTTCCCAGGGACGGTGTCAGAACGGGCATTGCCCTGCCTGCTCTCCTTTCCTGTGTGTGTTTCCACTGCCGGCCAAACACCTGAATACTTGCTTTGGACACGCACTACCGTTGGTCAGGTTACAATGTGATCAGACTGGCGTAAGTGCCTTTCTGTCTGCAAAAGCAGCTCTGTACACCCCTGGCCTGACCTACTTTATGGTCAATTAAATCTCAGGGAGTAGCCTTGCTTCCAAGTCCTGGGGATGTCAACACTCACTGTCAAGCACCTGTAATCGCCACACCATCACCCAGGGTTAATGGGGAAATTCCAGGATGCACCGCAGTCACAGCAGAAATAAGACCATAATGTGTGCGTGTGGCTGACGCCTGTTCAGATTTCATACAAGCAGAAGCTAGCGATGACATGCTTACATGCTTCAGCTATTTTCTCAAAATATGATATTAATTTTGATAATTAGAAACAAAATGAGCAGGGGCCTGCGAGTCTGGGTGAGATCTAGATCGTTTGGATCCTGGCCCTGACACTAACTCAGCTGTCAACAAGCCTGACGCAGTGCTGGCTTACGTTAATGAAGGAATTGGACAAGATGACCGCAACGGTCACTTCCCGTCTTGACATGACACCAGCCAAAGGCTGTTTTTCATCTAAGCACTTCTCCTCAGCTTCATAAGCATCTCAGAAGTCAGTCCAGCTACTGGCAGTGACCACCACACCCCCAGGGACTGGGATAAGCATCTCTAAAGAAATCACAGAAATATCTTAGGATTTCATGATTACAAATGAAATCATTCAAGGGACCTGAGGACTGCTCACGCAGCAGAGTCTGTGGCACACAGACCTTCTCAACACTTGTTCATCTCAGGATGGAGGACTCCAATGCTGGGGAATCTTGCTACCACCAGCTTAAGGCAGCCTCTTCTTTTGATTTCCCCTGTAAATTATTTTCCATATATAAAATGGTCAAGTGTTTCCGTAAGTATATAACTTTTCCAACCTTTGCAAAAAGCCATTCTTTCCCAATTCCTGATATTGGGATTCAATTTCCTTCACCTCAGCCCCCCAACACATATATCCATGCACAGACCCTAACACTGGTGCTAAGTTACTCTCTCCAACAGGCGTTCAGCTATAGTACAAACTCATTATGAATCTGCTTATAACCATGGTAATCATCTCAGTTTCAATTAGCTGTTATATGAAATTCAAAGTCCTATTTATGTTTAAATATTCCACAAACCCTCCTTAGAAATGGGCATCTCCAACGAGGCCCTTCTCTGTCTGAAAGGAAACTTCCAGAAAGAACAGATATAGCAACTAAGGGGCTTGTACTCCAGAGCAACTGTGACAAGACTAAGCACAAAAGTGTGACTCCAAAAGATCTCAAATAGGACATTTACAAACACGAAACAAAGAACTCCTGAGACCGTGTCCGTGGCTGGTGTACTTGCCTCGAGTAGTAAGACTCCACGCCCAGCGCCTCCCGCACACTGGCGATGTGCTGCTCCAGGGCCGAGCTGGTGGCTATCGGAAGGTTGGCACTGCTGCTGGCCTGGAAGTCACCGGCGTTTTCCATTGTGCTGTCGCCCAGGTAGTGCTCGTGAAACTTCAGGATTCCTGAAACAAGGCAGGCACGGCCACTGTTACAGGCCTGGGGTTGGGGGAGGAAAAGGTGAAGGACGGGACAGCAATGCCAATGCCAGGTGACCCCTCTGACAGGCAGGCCTTCCTCCCAACCATGTGAAGAAATCCCGGAATCCCCCTCTCAAGAGGGTTTCAGAGGTTTGCTCAGTGCCCTTTTGGAAGCTTTCACCATCAGGTTCGGTGCCCGAAACAGGGAGTTCAAGGCAGGGCTTCTGCTTTTGACGACACATTCTGAAGCCCCTGAAAGGATGACTACCTCGCAGGTATTTCGGCACAGACACTTTCACCAACTAGGGAAGGTTTTTTCCCCAGAAGAGTGCAGAAGCATGCCAGTGTATAGTCTCCCCAGCAACCGCAATCCTGAATAAAAATGTAACCAGCCAAGTGGAAATGGTGTTACCCAAAGCCCTTACATTTCACAAACGCAAATCAAAACCAACATGTAGTACAAAGGCCAGCTATAAACATATAAAACTATTGTTAAATAAGACTAACTGGTCAACAGTCATTAAAGGATTAAAGAAGCAAAAACCGACGGCTGCATGAAGCTGACAGAACCCACAGTGGTCTTTCTTTTAGCAATAAACACAGGACATATTCTCCCATGGTAATGAGGTGTGTCAGCGCTGGAAAATGCTGGTCCTCTCCGATTTGATTAGAGCCTCAGTGAAAGCTTCAGAGTCTCATTAAGAGCAAAGAGGAACAGAAAGAGAAACAATAGGGGCCTCATTATACACGGCTCATTATTACAGGGATATGGATATACCACCTGTCAAATCATGTCCCCAAAACGTAACAACCAGAGAGGAAGAGCTTGACATCTCTGTTGTCCTCCTGGGTACTGGTGCCCCGCTGGGGGCTGGGATACACTGGGATTCATTCCTCTGTGGCTGACACTCACCAAGTCACCATGAACATCACAGCTTAAAACCTTCAGCATAAAAAGGTCAGAGGTAAAAATGGTCTTTATTGAGAGCCCATAAAAAATGGAGTTAAGGGGACAGATTATAAGCGATAACGCTGAGGCACGGCATGTACAGGCACAAGTGCTTAGAACCCAAGAAGCATCTGCGAGCTGTCATCCAGCCATCACTTTTTAAAATCAAAGGGATAGAGACATAATCAAGAAACCTTATCAATTCTCCGGGCAGTTGAACTTTTTGAAATTGGCTTACAGATATTCAAGAAGCTCATTCTTCAAGGTTCCCAATTAGAAGACCCGCTTCCCCAGCCAATAAACTCTTAATTGGGTCTGGTGTGCCTCCGACACGGCAAAGCCATCAGCATTTTATCACGCAAAAAGTAAGGCCCTATCAGCTAATTACTGGTTCTGTATTTAGTGAAACTGTTACAGCCTGAACATTTAATGCCAATTTAATCAAAGGAAATTTTTATTTCTGAAATAAATTTACAATGGATGAAACTGGTTAAAATGGATTCTGATAAATTCAGAAACACCAAGCATAAGACTTCTTTTAGATACTGTATGAAGAGTTTGCCACTATCACTTTAGTCTCTTTAACTTTTCCATAGCAAAGGGTTAAAACCATTAAATCATAGCTAGAAAGAACTCCTTAGGACTTACAGTCATCGCTTTATTACCTAATGAACAGCAGCTGCCTACAAACAGGACTGCTAGTGAAATTAATCCTCGTGCTCTTAGTCTTCCTTGATAAATGCTTCCACATTTGCAGTGCGGAGCAGCGATTTCTTGGGGGAATGAGAAAGCTGGGCTGTCTTATTAATTGAATGCTCCACCATGGACTATCCACTGTGGCTGAGCCTTTGCTGAAATCCCACATCAGCTTCTTAGTCTGATCTATGGTAATGCACCTCTATTCATTAGACGTTCACAGTCTTGTGTATATAATTGCCCTGTTCCTACAGAAAGAGATCTTACCTGCCCCGGGAGCAAGCAGCCAGCTGTACAGGTAGCCCGCGGCCAGAGAATAGTACAGCACTAGTCCTCTCTGGCCATTCACCATCTCTAAGATCTGATCGATAGTGACTGGCGAGTAGGGATCAGAGTCCTGTTGTCCTGTTTGTCGTTCTACCAGAAGATCCGCAAACGCCCTAGTCCGTCCTCTTTCTGCCACAGCCAGGGCTTCGTCATGATGGCCTACGAGACAAAAGGGACAGACTGAGGACTCCATGGGGAGTGTGCTTACAGAGCGGGGCCCTCAGCTACAGAGATCCTCGGCAGAAGCCTCACTACCTCCTCACTCCAATGTGTGGCAGCATCTCAGTTCAGTCTCAGATGATAAGTGTAGTGTCCCCGCTTGTAAACCCTGTATTTTTCAGATTCCATAACCACCCTAAGGTCTCAGGCCTTCCCCTTTCTTGCAGCCATACCACAAGAGAGCCAATCTTGTTTAGGGGATTCATCCTTAGTATCTGCTCCACATCCCGAGTTGCCTCCCAGCCTCCTGACCCCATTCACTTGGCTCTTTGGACGCTGGTTACCCTCTTACTTTCTTGCTCGACTCTGATTCTGATTTGCCTTTGGCAGATGAGCCCTATAGGACTTGGATCTTGACTATCTTTCTCTCTCTCCTCACTGCAGCTCCTCTACACTCCACATTGTCCAACCCCATCTCCTCATCCTCCCCGCCACCCCGTTATATCTCTGTGCCTTTGTGCATGCTGATCCCTCTGCTGAGTGGGTCCTCCCCCATTTCATTGACCTTGTCTCAAAAAGAGGCACCCTAATAGTTGCTCTGCCCATCTTAAAGGGAAAGATTAAATGAAGCACTGAATGTGAAGATGCCTGGGAGGCATTATTCAAAGCAGGGGTCCTCAAACTTTTTAAACAGGGGCCAGTTCAATGTCCCTCAGACCGTTGGAGGGCTGGACTATAGTTTAAAAAAAAAACAACTATGAAAAAATTCATACGCACACTGCACATATCTTATTTTGAAGTAAAAAAATAAAGCCGGCAAAAACACCCGGCGGGCCGGGTAAATGACCTCGGCGGGCCGTCTGTGGCCCACGGGCCGTAGTTTGAGGACACCTGATTCAAAGCATCATGGATATAACAGGTGATTATTGCTCAAGCTGATAGCTCATTCCATTTTGGGCTCCCATACACTTGTCTTCTCTCTCCTGATCCCCACTGGCAAAGGGTTAAACACCTGAGCTGTCTAGCTGTTTGAAATTGCTACTCTCTTTTAAGATTTCCCTCGGTCTTGCAATCCAACCTCTAATCCAACACATTTTTTGGTGTAACAACAAATCATCTTCCCTCACAGCAATCACTAGACGACTGAGATGCGCAAGCCCACACACTCAGAGTGGGAACCCCAGGGGCCCTCACCTAGGCTGACGAGCACCCGCTGCAAGGCCTGGTAGGACGATGTCTGCAGGTCAAAGAGGGAGAGTTTGTAGTCCGTGCTCAGCTGCGCCTCATGTCGTATTGTTTCAAACAAGGCCGATGCCCTGTAGAGCTGCAAGGAGGGGAAAGGAACGTTATCCATTTCCCGGAAACCACACTCCAGCCACAATGACTAAAGACAACTTTTGCTCGGACCTTGATGTGCAACCTAAAAAAATTTTAAAGGGCGGTAAGGATGGATTTTATTTCCAGGTAGGTCCTGGTGGAAAGGCATCCGATCACATACCTGGTTTACGGTATGTAATCCATTTTTGACAAATAAAGGGAGTTATCTATTTTTAATCCTTACCCAAGGATCTTTTTCCATTGATTTTTCGAGAGAGTGGAAGAGAGAGGGAAAGACAGAAACACTGATGTGAGAGAAACACGTCAACTGGTTGCCTCCTGCATGAGCCCCAACCAGGGCCCGGGCCTGGGAAGAGCCTGCAACCAAGGTACGTGCCCTTGACTGGAATCGAACCCAGGACCCTTCAGTCTGCAGGCCGATGCTCTCTCTATTCACTGAACAAAACAGGCTAGGGCAGATAAAGGGATTTATAAGACGGGTTATAGACTTATAGTCTGAAAGTTGTAAAACAAAAAATCAGCTACTAATCCAACCAAGTGCTGATTTTGAATTTTAAAAAATGTCTCTCCTCTTGTCATCAAGCAACCATAATTCAGCACACACACTTCTCAATGCCTAAGGATTGAAGTGGGAACAGGTGTGGGGCAGGCAGGCTGGGAAGAGACGAGGGGGCGTGGAAGATGAAGGCCGCGCACTCCCAGGAGAGGCACAGCTTTCTGCAGGCAGTTCAGCTGAGTCAAACACTGGCCTCCACAGCAGTGTCCCAGGGTCAGGTCTTTGCTGGACAAGCTCCCCTAGAACCACGCATACTCACAAGACACAAACCCGACTCGCAATGTTCTTAAGGGGACACTTTCCTGGGGCTCTAAAGGGTTCTCTATCAGTGAGTTCACAAACTCTTCTGATATTTACATGCTGAAAATACAGTATCAAATGTTAAGTTCATGCAAATTTAAAAAATAGAATGCTAAGACTAAGAGATGAGGAGGAGGGATGACTCCTAGCTCTGCCCCCGACCTGCTGTGTGACATTTGGTGAGTTTCAGTTATCATTCTACCTCACATGGTTGCTGAAGGAATACATGCAGTGAGAGCACTGTGAAAATTATACATTACTACAGCAATACAAGTTTTAATTTTTAAAGCCAGAAAATTGGAGAATTCTTTAAGTTGCCTTAATAGTTTAAAAAGTACAGTAAAATACCATAACTTTTCAGGATGCTATGGCACGCATGCAGTCACATCATGTGCTCAACTTCATTCCCTCATCCTTTGCCCCTTCTGCCTAGCCCAATGCCCTCCTCAGCGATCACTCACATGCTGTTTAAGTGGTTAAGTGTGTGATTTTAGATGATACCATCTCACAACTCCTCCGACCTGCCAGAGGAACCCACAAAGGCAGAACCATGAACTGTGTATGTGTGTGTGAGAGAGAGAGAGAAAGAGAGAGAGAAATCAGGACATTAAATCCAATAATCATGAATTCTTAACTACTTCTATTACAAAATGTATGTATGTAATTTCATATTAAGGATTAATGAGGAACAGCAGCACATAATACAAGAATGTCAAAGAAATTATTGAGAAATCGATCACACAGCTGAGCAAGAATCTTTACTATGCTCAGCACTTCCGGACTGGTACAGGCTGGAAAACCTTTACGTCAACCCAAGTGCAGAGGCCAGCACCTTCTGGCCAATTACGACAAGGATAGTAACCCCAAGATTTCCACTTGGGACAAGGGTTCTCCTACTCACCTGGTGTTGAGCCTCTTCCAGGTTTCCGCTAGCCCAAAGGGAGAGGCCAAGACCGTGGCGAATTTTGGCTTCATCTTCTCTTCGGCCCAGTTGCTCAGCTAACCTTAAACCTGAAATTAGATAGAGAAAATTGAAGGAAATATGGAAGATACACAATCCCACCCGCCAAGGAGTCCAGGAGGGTAATTCTGTCTCAAGTGTAAATAAAATATGTTAACACAGCTAGATAAAGTGCAGGATGGGAGAACCAGCCAAGCAGAGTAAGCATTCTCTTCAAATTCTGTGATGGTAGCAACCTTTCCAGGGCACGCAAGGCGCTCCAGGAAGAGCTCAGGTGATGGCGATCAGCAGGAGACAAGCTTGCATGGCAGGCAGAAACACTGAAACGAATGGAACCTAACCTGCCGCCCTCCCAGATGTGAAATCCCTCGCTTTGCAAATGAAAACGGGGCCTATAAATGGATCTAACCCAATTCTTCGGCTGGCAAAAGCTTTCCTGCCTGTGCCATGGCCAATCGCAGAAGCCACGTGGATTCATTTTCCTATTTCATGTGCACAGGATCCGATCAGTGTGGGTGGGAGACACGATGATGTACTCCCAAAAGCAGAGTGCTCACACTGCCTGACACCGCCTTCTATTACTGATGCTGATGCATTTCATGTCCAATCTGTTGTCCCTTTAAGGCGGAGATTTTGATGTGCCTCAGCAGAGTTGCAGAACAAGTGCTATTGTGAGTCCAAGGTCTGAAATAAGATTGTCCCCATTCTAAAGGCTTTCAGATAGACACCTGCAGTTCGGGTCACTTACCTACAGTAAGCTTCTGAATTTCAGGACACCAGCAACCTCCAAGGCTTTGTGGGAGCCAAATAAGGAGGACGCCCACTGACTGTATTGGCCACTAAGCGGTTCTCAGCATCACTCTGTCCTCATTACCCTCCCTGCTCTAGGTCCACAGGCGTTAGCTTGTCCAGAAAACAGCATGAAGGCTCCCGCTACAGCTGCGCACAGAGAAAGGACTCGCTTTTTCTAATCTAATTCAGGGTGGATGGGAGCCCGCTTCTGTGCACGCTGGGCCCATGCAATTTCAGGCTTTTGAAAAGGAACTGAGTCAGTTGAAAGGCTAATAAAAGCAATACTCAGGTTCCAGCTCATAAAAATATTACGCATTTCAAAATGCATTTAACTCAGAAAACTCAGAAATAGCATTTTAAGTTTAAATCATGTTACCGGGTAACAAAAATAATACTTGCAAGTTATTCACATTTTAAAATACGTCGCAGAGTAGAAACACAAATGAAAGAAGATGGTTCTTGGATGAAAACCAGGAGAATCCTGGCTGTTTTAACCTTCAACAAGCTAACCATACTCATTCTTCAACATAGCTATCCCTGCCAGCTCTGGGTCTATGAGTTGGAGGTAAAATCATTGAGGTCCCCCCCCCCTGGATCCCAAGGTACCTTCTGTGTAAGCTGGGGCTTTGCTTTGTTCCCTGCTGGGTCCCCAGCAGGTAGGGCACGCCCTGGCCCATAGTCAGAGGTTCAACAACAAAGAGCTAAAAGCCCACTGGTCAGCCAGCATACCCGGTGCGCCCATTTCTACCTGCTTCTGTCCTTAGGGATCTGACCCACCCACCCAGCTCTCCTGGAGCTGGTCTGCTAGGAACTGGCTGCACGACTAGGCAAGGCCACTAAATTGCTCTAGGCTCCCTCTCTTCACTTGCAAAAAAAGGAGAAAAGGCTGGATAAGACCAGTGGCTTTAACCAGGGGCATCCATACAAATCACCTGCAGAGCTTCTTCAAAAGACCCAGGCTAGGCTCCCCGAGAGGTTGATCCATGGGCCCCTCTGAAAACCAGAGAGAAGGCACTGAGGTGGTTTCTCACTGAACTGTTCCCTCATTGCAAGAGGGTACAGACCCGACTCGGAGGACTCCGCAAGGCCTTCCAGGTGCCCTGCTCTGTCACAGCTCCCGAGAAGAGGAATCTGGTTTGGCCCCAGGCACCCCGGCTCTCTGGCAGAGCACACCCACAAAGCAAACACCAAGGAGATGCCACAATACAAATTTAGGTCTCCGCCAGCCTTAAAACTACAAGGAACAATAAAAGTGAAATTGAGTTTCCCATAAATACAGAATTATGTTACAATGTCTCAGGCAAAGCAGCTGCTTGATGGAAACAATATTTCAGGAAGTACAAAAGAACACAGCTGAAAGGTTGTCATATGCTGGGTCTGAATTTAATAGTTTTCACAAATTCAACTGAAAATCGCCCCCAGTCTGTGGGAATTTTACCACAGTCCAGTTGCAGGGAACCAGAAGCCAGTTCTCATATTTAATGCATCGAGGCGCGCTCCCAGGGAATGGGAGCCAGATAAGGTCTGGGAAGCGGCGCTCAGCCTCCCTGTAACCTCTCAGCCTGCAGGCCAGAGCGGTCCCTGGTCGGTACAAAGAAACATCAGCCTCTGGCCCGCTTTCCACTTTGCTTCCTGCTTCCCTCTCTCCCGGCTTCGCAGCTGGGGCTCTGGAGGAACAGGGCTATGACTGCCCCAACGCTGTTCTGTTCTTGGGAGGCTCAGAGCACACAGGGTCTTACAGGTTCCTGGGGTCAGAAAAGCGGAGTGAGCCCCACCTCACCACTGACTGACCACGCAGTCAGAATCAAGTCATTGTACTCGCCTAGTCTCAGGTTACTCAGCTGCAAAAGGGAATAAAAACCTCTCAAGGTTACTGTGAGAATTAAATCCAATTAAGTAAACTATATATGTTTAAGAAAAACAACCTTGGAGACTATAACTGAGAGTTTTTGCTTGGAATCAGCAACAATTTCCTTTTGCTAGTGAGCCAAGATCGTCATACCTGCCGCTTTCCCAGGATGGGAGGATGAATGTGCCCATGGGAGTGCTCCTCCCCAGTAGAAAGAGGTGAAGGAATGCCTGCTCAGGTAACTGAAGGGAACTTAAAGCAGAAGGGAAGGGGGAGGAGTAGGAAGGGGAAGGGCAGGGAGAAGGGGCGGAGCCACAGCAGCTGCAGCCACTTTCTGCCCCATCCGAGCACTGAAGGTAATCAGCTCTGAGAAGGAATCTAGTCAACTGTCCGAGTGACCCTCAGACTGATGCTTCAGGATTGGACCTCAGCTGCTACATCAAAATGGACTTCTGGATAGCTGTGAGATAGTCTAAGAGTTTTCCTCTGATTCTGACCCAGAAATTTTACAGGATTAGGTCTTATTTGATTCACCTGGCGGAATGTGTTGTTCACTCAGAGGATTCTGAAAAGCAGGGAAGGAGGGTATCTGCTCCTTGGGCAGCTGGCTGGCAGAGTAAGACAAGCTGGGTAATACATTCTGGACCCTAGAATGCCTTAGTGCTATTAAAGAACACCCAGTGGGGGGCACCCTGGTTTCGGAGTGGAACGGAAGTGGCTTCTGAGATGCTCACTGCAAGCTGAGTGGCCACTCAGACCGTGCATACTGCCCTCTGAGTAGACTCTGAAGTCCATCCATCTCAGAGTAGACCCAGAGCCCACGTGGGCCTCTGCACTTACCTTCCTGTAAGTACATGACCGCCTGGGAATAGTTCTGCAAAGCATGATGGGTCCTTCCGAGGCTACTGTATGACACGGTCTTGGCCACCAAGTCGTTCATCTGGGCAGCGATACTCAAGTGCTGCTCTTGATAGACCACAGCCCTCTCGAAGGTGCCCAGGGATTCGTACGTCAGGCCCAGGTTCCCGTAGGCTCGGCCCTGGCATGTGGGGTTGTTGGTTTCCTCTGCGATCTGCAGATCGAGCTGGTGGTACTGCAGGGCCGTGTCATACTCGCCCATCTGCTGGTACACGCCCCCCAGGCCACAGGCCGCATCACTTTCCAGAGCTCGGTCTTTCATCTCCCGAGCAATGTTCAGCTGGCGTTCAAGGCAGGAAATGGCTTGTTCGTAATTCCCTAATTGGCTGTGCAGACTTCCCAGTTCTCCATAGGCCTGGGCTTTATTAAAGGCCTCCCCCAGCTCATGGGCGACCACGAGCCTCTTTTCAAAGCACACAAGGGCTTGCTGCAAGCTCCCCATCGCCCTGTGGGGATGTAGACAGAAAAGCAATGATATTATTTTGTGCAGGTGCAGACACACTAAAGCCCCTGAGAAAATGAAAAGCATTTGTCACTGTCACTTACTATAGAAGCTCTTAACTCCTCTTCTAGCTAAAATCTATCATGTGCCCTTAGAGTGAGATGCAGGGGAATTTCATAATCTGGAAAGCAATTCAAAAGTCATCCCTTAGTGACCTTCCCAAGAGCTTGAGATTCAATGGGATATACACCCCAGAGGAAACATAAAATATATTAATAGGCACAATGATAGCAAGTGAACTGTTTGGTTCTTCAGGCCTCCCAATTTCCACCACTGCTTAGACTATGTTTTTGAAATCACTTTACAACAGCTATAAATCCTTCCCCCTGAACTCCTCCGAGCACTCTGTGGGTGATGATTTAGTTTGACCCTTGCCTTCCCTCCACTCCAGGAGCCCTAATCCCCTGCCTGTCTGGAGCAGCCGTATATTTTGCAGACACAGACACCTTCGTGGGCTCCCCCACGTTCAGAAGGAAAGGCATCACCTTGGCCAACAGTGTATCTTCTTGTGCTGCTGCTAAGAGATGATGCGATAAGACTGGGAAGAACACAGACTTCGGCAGCAGACCAAACCAGCTGTGTGGAGGCACGGAAATTACTTTTCCTGAGCCTCAGTTTCTAAATGAAAATAAATCCCACACCCCATAGCCGATGGTAATACATGCAGAGCAATGCAGGATTGCTATAAATGTTCAGCAAGATGTATGCACCAGGTACCTAGCATGAAGATGGTATATATTTACTCGCTCCTGCCATTACCAAATGGCTTTCCCTAAAAGCAACAAAATGGAGGCCAAATCATTGGTGGGTACAGATGACGTATTAAAAAATGCTTCATATGATGTGGGAGGCACTCAGAAAAGCGCAGGGAAATGGATTCATTCATCTTTCCCATTCTTACTACCTTTTATCTTGCTCATTATGATGCGGTCAAAAAGGCAATGCAGTCGGAGTCGAAGAGTGTCGCCTTTAAACTGTGTAACCTTGGAGATTAACCTAACCTCTCTGAGCCTGTTTCCTCCTCCATAACATAAAAGTAGTACTATCCCCTGCTAAATTCACAGAATCATTGGATGAACCAAATGAAAGATGTAAGAAAATGTTCTGTAGTTAACAAACCACATGCCATTACTGTCACAACTGCTCTTTGTGCAAGTTAATGAAGCACATGTTTACCTGTGTCCATTTCCCAGGCCCCGGTAAGCCTTGGCTTGGTCTTGCATGCGATTCAGACTCTGGGCAACAGATAAATACTGTTCATAGTACTTGATAGCTTCCTCATAGTCACCCAGGGCCTCGTAGCAATCCCCCAGGTTGCCGTAGGCCCGGCCCCTGTCGAGCACAGACTCATTTCCACTGAGCTGCTGCAGCATGGCTAGCTGCTGCTCAAAGTAGCCGATGGCTTCCTCCATCACATTCATGTTCATCTTTGTGATGCCCATGTTGCCATAGACCTGGGCTTCTAGACTTGGATCCTTCAGCTTTTGCCCTAGCTCCAGCTGCTCTTCGTAACATTTGAAAGCCATCGTGTACTTCCCGAGGGCCATGTAGACGGCAGCCAGGTGCCCGTGAGCTCTGCACTCCCCCGGCAGGTCGCTCAGCTCCTGATAGACCTCCAGCTCCTGCGTGTGGTAACCCAAGGCCTTGTCATATTTCTGGATCATTCGGTATGCGGTGCCCAAGGCTGCATAGGCACTGGCCTCCAGTCTTCTGTCCTTGACATGATGAGCTAAGCCCAGCTGCTGCTCATAGAATTTTATTGCACCGTTTATATCTTTTTTACAGATGAATATATCGCCCAGGTTCCCTAAGGCTCGGAATTTAGCCTGGGAATTACTCAGGGACTGGGCTAGGGACAGCAGGTACTTTTGACACTCTTCCGCTTTGCTGAAGTTCAACAGAGCCTTGAAGGCTAGGCCCAAGTTGCAGTAAGCTTTCGCTTGGCTCAGTTTGTCATGAAGGTCTTTGGCCAGGGCCAGATCCTGCTCATAGTACTTGACCGCCTCCTGGTAATTGCCCAGGCAGTAGTGGGCATAGCCGAGGTTGTGGCAGACCTTCCCTTCTCCTTCCATGTCTTGAAGGTCTGGAGAGAGCCGGAGGTACTGTTCATAATAGGGGGCAGCTTGGACGTACTCCCCCCGAGAGCAGTGGAAGTTGCCCAGGTTGCTGAGGGCCCGGGCCTCGCTCTGGATGTCACGCAGCTCCCGGGCGATGTTCAGGTGGTTCTGATAGTGCTGCAGGGCCCGGTCGTGGGCACCCAGGGCCTGGTAGGCCACAGCAAGGTTCCCGTGAGTGGATGCCTGCGAGGCGCGGTCATTCACTTCCATAGAGATCTGCAGCTCCTGCCGGTGGTACTTGACTGCCTGGTCGTACATGCCCAGGGCATTGTAGGCGTTGCCCATGTTCCCATAGGCGCGGCCCTGAGCTGCGTAATCGCTCAGCTCCTGGGCGATGCACAGGTGGGTCTTGTGGAGTTTCAGCGCAGTATCATAGTCACCTTTCATCTGGTGTATAATTCCTGAGAAAGAGAACAGAAAAGCGTTAGAATAACATCAGCAATTTGGAAAAAAACGTAATGTGCAACTTAAGTTATACTCAAATACAATCCAGATGAATTAAAGAGCTTAAAATAACAGAAGGTAGAATTAAATATTTATTAGGCCTCCCGAGGGAGGGCAGCTTTCTATGCTTCGAAGCAACAACAAGAAAAACATTGGCAGATTTGATTATAAAAATAAGCTGTTTTCTACTACAAATATATATCTAAAATTAAAAGACAAACACCGTACTGGAAAATATATTACAAATACAATAGCTATTGTGTGAAAAGATTTTACTAGGTCTGACTTCTTTAAAAATCAGGATTTAAATTTACTGAAATGGGCAAAGCACTGAGGCAGCAGACAACTCACATGCAAGGAAATCAAAAAAGTACCCAGAGGGAAAAATGCTAATTTCTTTTAATAATCAAAGAAATGCAAAATAAAGCAACCCTGAAGTACCATTTTATGTTTACGAAATTAGCAAACAAAAAATTTAAACATCCTACACTGATGAAGCTGCCCTGAAACTAGTAAGCACATCAACTGCTGGACATAGGTTGGCACAGCCTTTGGAGAAGCAGCACGGCGAGGGCCACAAACACAGTGCTGCTCAGACCCTGCCATGCTCCTCATGGGAGGGCAGCGCTCTAAGGAAACCAGGCAACAAATGCAAAAGCCATAAGCATAACAACGTTTACTGCCTCAGTATCCGTTAGTGGAAAATCAGGAACGTCTTAACTGGCAAACACAGGGGCCGCCATATATCAATCCAATGGAGGGTTTTTGGTCATTAGAAAGGTAATTATGCCCCATCGGGGTGGCTCAGAGGTTGAGCGTTGACCTATGAACCAGAAGGACACGGTTGGATTCCTGGTCAGGGCGCAGGCCCGGGTTGTGGGCTTGATCCCCAGCAGGTGTGCAGGAGGCAGCCAACTGATGTTTCTCTCATTGATATTTCTATCTCTTTATCCCTCTGTCTTCCTCTTTCTCTAAAAAAAATTAATAACATTTTAAAAAGATAATTATAAAGTCTATGCAGAAAAAATGGCGGGGGAGGAAAGATTCTTGCAATGTTTTTTGGGAGGCTTTTTTTTAGAGAGAGTAGGAGGGAGGGGGAGAGATAGAGAAACACAGATGTGAGAGAGACACATCGATTGGTTGCCTCCCACGTGCACCCCGACCACGGCTGGCTGGGGATCTAGCCTGCAACCAAGGTAAGTGCCCATGCCTGGAATCAAACCCGAGACTCTTCAATCTGCAGGTTGATGCTCTACCCATTGAGCCAAACTGGCTATGGCTTCCTTTAAGTGGAAAAAAAGCAGAAAACAATGCTGCATGCTCCCGTGAGGGGTGGGGGTGGGGGGAAACATGCACATGGATGAGACTTTGAGGAGATTATGCAAAAATAAAAATAGATGCCTTGTTAGGTGATGGGATTTGAATGGTTTTTGTTCCAAAATTTCTTGTAATTCTGCTATACAGCTTTTACTGTCACCAATAATAGCACTTCGAACAACCCTCATAAAGTATGCTATAAGCTGCTAAGCTAAGCCACTGTTTTCACAAGCAGTTCCAATGAGATCATAAATATCAATAGTTCCAAATGAGGGATATCAGAGAGGTAACTTCGGAGATGCCTTTAAGGTGAGCCTGGTTCATCACAGTTGGGGCCAGGGTGGCGCACTGGAAAGGTTAGAGGGAACCTAGCATGCAAACAGTTTCTCCTTGCCCTTGGTTTTGAACATGCTTTTCCATATATCAGTGTGGGAACTTTGCAGCGGTGACAAAAAACTGCAGAAGTACAAAAACTCGAAGACACCAAGATGGCTTATTAAAATATCTGAACTAAAAACAGAGGCACGAAAAAAGCTGTCAGAATCCAGCCTCTGCAATTTGCTTTGACACCTTTCATTAATTTGTTTGTTCATTCATTCATTCATTCATTCATTCACTTGTTCATTCATTCATTCACTTATACACTGACCCAGGAAACATGAACTGAGTATTGTACATTAATATTGTGGTGGGAGCAGGGGAGAGAGAGAGAAAAATGAAGACAGGTGTCTGCTCTCAAAAAGCACACAGAGTCATAGGGAGACAGTCACGAAACAAGTCAGTACACATAATAAATGCCTAAGTGACGGGGGAGACAGGAGCATGTCAGGGCCACTCTTCTGGGCCCCACTTCCTCCCTGCCTATGATGGAGATCTGCCCTACCACAGGAAGTGTGTCCATTTCTGGGCCCAGTATCCCTTTGACATTAACTGGACTTAGGGTACTGCATACATCATTTAGCCTCTCTGAGCTTTTTAAGGTGCATCTATAAAATGAGGAAAATAGTAATAGGATACAAGCCTTAGAGGGTGGTAGTGAGGATCAAATGAAATAAATAATGTGTGTACACGTGTACTGTAAACTATAAAGTGAAATTCAAATACTAATTACTGGACATACTAGATGCTTTAAGGAAAAGGAATACTGGAGGCGGCAGAGACTAGATAAACTGTGGTAATTGCTCAGTGTATTTGCTTGTATAAGTAAAATATGTAATTTAAAAATAATTAAGAAATCATTGTACTCTATGCAATGCAATAACATGGTACCATTAAAAATGGTAAAGTAGAAGTTTACATATTGACATGGGAAAAAATTATAATATATTAATGGGATATATGGTCACAAACAGTACATTTTAATAAAAATATTAATAGGATGTATGTATATATATGTTTGCATTTATAATTACACACATACAACATAAAATTTATTTAAATGTTAACAGTAATAATTTTGGGGTGGTGGACTGGCACTTTTTTCTTTTTGATTATTTGTATTGTCAGTGTTTTTTCTATGATGAATGCATAACCCTTGGTTTAAAAATTACTTAAAGAATTTTTGAAGCTGATCCAATAAGAGGAGTGATATTCTTGGGGATTTGGGTCTGGCCACTCCCCTGGGCTGGAGATGTCGCCAGCATTCACGCTGGAAGGATGAGAGTTTTCAGAACCTGTCTCAAGGTTAGCAGCTCTAAGCTGCCCACAAGGCAAAACCTTAGCATTACCTAGAACCCCTGTTGGTGATGAAAAATTAGTAGTGACGTAAACATTCCCATTCTAAAGACCTGAGCTTAGCCTGGACCCTTCAAATGCCTTTACCTAAAGAGAAAACTTTTTGATGTCAAATTTCCAGGTATCCTTAGAGAAAATGAATCATTTCACTCCCTCTCTCCTCAGCTTCTGCATTTCTGAAATGAGAGTCGAAGTATCTGCCCAGCCACCAGTCCATAGTCCTGGACAGAGCCAGAGCCGGAGGGTGGCAGCGTGCCCACATCCCCCCCTGAGCACTTTCTCTCCAGCCATGTGTTTGCATCGATCTCCCCCTCCCCCTTTTGGATTTCACTGTAATGAGCTTTAAGCCAATATGATCACTAGTCGGTTGCTAAGAGGATGCTGAGACCTTCAGAGAAGGCAATCCGAGGAAGCTTGGGTTTTTTCCTGCTCCCTACCACCAAAGACGCAGGTCTCCTTGCTTGCTCCCCCCTCCCCACTGGTACCCCATCATCCAGCTAAAGATCTAGAAGGCACACCGTAATGGCAAAGAACAGAACTTTGACTCAGAAGGCCTGTCCTACAAGCCTGGCTCTCACCCATTAGCTGAGTATCTTTGAGACAGCCGCTTCATGTCTCTGGGCCTTGCTTTCTTTTTTAAAGTGAAAACTTTCTGATGCTGTTTGCCTTCTTATTAAATAAGGTCAGGTGATAATCATCTCAAAGAAATGGTACGAGAAACATGTTCGTGTATATCAATAATCTGTGTAAACTACAGCATGCTTTCTAAACACCGTCTGAGCAGAGGGCGAGAAAGGCAAAGAAACGCTGTCTTGCTCTCAGGGCCTTAAGAGTCTGGCCTAGTTAATAGGGAGCAGTTGGGACGATAATGGCTACTCAGGGTTCAATGATTTGTGAAAGAAACTGCCTGCTGGTTATGGCAAAATGATCTGACTCCCAGCCAGCTTGCCTGCGCACCCCTTTCTCCTCCCCCGTTTCCTTCCAGTCTGATCCGTCCCAGGGTCTATAAAGAATTAAGGGAATATTCTCAAAACAACTTCCGGACACGAGCAAAGGCGAAAGGATATGGATCTGGCTGAGTGGGGATTTTTTTCATCTGCCAGCCAGGAGAATTCTGAACGGAACATTACACACAATTGGCAGCCTTTCTCTTTATTGAGGCAACATAAAAGCTGCCGAGAGCTGCCAGCGGAGTGACTGCACATGCTGAGGAGATAATCTGCAGATCCTCCTTCCCTTTGGAGACCACAGCTTGATTTTCCAGGGCCGTCACTCAGATGAGGACTTACAGAGGGCCTGTCAGCGGGGTGCGCTAGGTGACAACGTGCTCGGGGAGGGGAATTAAATGAAGATTAGTGGGGCAGAAGACCTTCCACAAAGCAGAGTTCTCACGGGGGGTGTGGTTACGGGTTCATACAGCAGCACCATAGGGCTCCGCCTCTGTGTCAGGAGTGGTCCCTGCCCTGGGAATAGCAGTACCAACTACAAAGAGTCATTGTGGAAGCCGAGGGGACCATGCTTACCAGCAGCTAGCACAGTGCCGGGCACCTAGCAAGTGCTCAGTGCATTTTGCTTTTATGATCAACCATGACCAGCAAACATCAGCGGAGGTATCACGGGACATGCCCAGCAGGAGAATTTCTGCTGAAACTGGAATGTTTAGCGTTTCAGCAGTGAGTTCTGACTGCATTTTCACTTGTGAATTCTGTAAAAGTAGGGCTTCAGCGGCCTCCACAAACAATGGACGTGCTCTTCTCATTTCCTGAGCACATGATTGTTCTGATTATTAATAGTTCATGATCCAAATGGGGGCTTAAGAGTTCATCCACGGCTTCCATCCTGGCCACATCACCAGCTATTCTCAGGGGAAACATAAGAATTGGGGATTGGAAGAGGCCCTCTCACAGGCTCCCTTTATAAAGACACGACCCAGTGAGAGGAAGTGCGTTAGTGGCAGAGCTGAGGAAGGGACTCTTGACTCACAACCCATCTGCTTTAAAAATAAGCAGAAGATATGAAGGAACTGTTATTAATCAGTTTCACTAGGTGTGAATGGGGACAGTAGCTGTGTTTTATAAAGTTCTCATCTGTTAGAAATACATATGGAAGCATTTACAAATGAAATGACATGGTGTCTACAATTTACTTTAAAATACTCTAGCGGGGGTTGGGAAGTAAGCACATGTGTGCATGCATGCATGCGTGTGTGTTTATGAAAATAGAAGAAACAAGATTAGCAAAATGTTGATAATTGGTTTATGAGCTTAGTGGGGGTTCATTATACAGTATTGTCCTCTCTTTCTGTGTGTGTGTGTGTGTGTGTGTGTATAAAATTCCACAACAGAAAGTTAAATAAGAAAGATATGCAGAGAGCCATTCTATAGCCCATTCTGGACTGGGAAATGCTTTCTCATAGCTAAGTCCTGGTGTGGATGTTGAAGTTCATTTCCTTGTCTTTGGGACCACAGGAGAGAAAGAGATCAGCTGGTGGCCAGCCTCTATAGCTGTACCAACCTCTTATCCTTCTCCAGGCCCGGAGGAGGGCATGTACAGACGGAAAACAACACAACACGGAGCTTTGTCCCACTGTTTCAATTTTATAATCATGATACTTAGTTGTATCTTTCAAGTGATCTTAAAGGACAACATGCTATTGTGTCTATCAAATAGGAAACGTGGGAGGCGATGGAGAGAGCAGCTGGGAACACCTGCTGCACATGCTCAACTGCTCTTCCCAAGGCGCCCCCTCACCAGGAGAAGCGGCCCCCGTTTCTCCAGGGCACCCATCAGTCTAACTGCAGACATCTTTAGGTTCCCTGGGCCCTCTCCCTCTCGAGTTCCCCACAGAGCTTCTGTATACTGTACCAAAATATCTCAAAGCTTGGGGTGGGGAAGAGGAGAAATACCTGGTTAGTAAACAGATGGCTGGAATCAAAGTGCTCTGGATTAGAAATGCAACCACTGGATGTTTCCTCTAACTCATTCTCCGGTTACTATTTATGTACCCAGAGACAAGGCCCCGTTAGTTTTTTGTCCCTGAAGGACAGCTATTTTTAAATGGCAGAAATTCAAAAATCAGTTCTATGACATCAGCTACAAGCATCTTCCCAGTAGCTAAGCTTTTCCTGAGAACTTGTGCCTGCTCTCTATCTGATGATCTCATTCACACTTCAAAACAGTCCTGAGGTCACTGCTGTGGTCTCGGAGACCCGGAAGACTCAAGGTCGTATGGGGGACCACACAGCTCTCAGGGGCAAGACTAGTACTGGAATCTAGGTTCTTCTGATGCAGGAGTCCGTCTCTTTCCCCTGTTCCCCTTCTGGAATGAAGCTGGTGAAAAGCGGTCATGACTTTATACCCACTGCTTCTTTATTAACAGTGCACTGTCAGGCCAAAGCAGCCTTGTGGCAGCTGGGTAAGAACAACCTGGCTGAATTTGTAACTAGAGCAAAGAAGTGCACATTACAGAAGGGAAACTCCTAAGGAGGAGGAGGAAGAGGA
>PVJC01007905.1:0-49954 GCA_004026665.1 Murina feae
GTGTGTGTGTGTGTGTGTGTGTGTGTGTGTGTGTCTCCTGTGTACCAGCTGGTGTGTTTAAGAAGCCTGCAACCCAGGAATGCCAAAGGGTGCAAACTAAAAAATAGGTTCCCAAAAGAGCTGCTTTCTTTTGCACAAATTACTAAAAAAGGGGGAACCCAAAAGTGCATAAACCTCTTCCTGCTTGAGAGAACCGTGAAAACCATCTGCAGCCACCCTTTACCCCAGTGGATACTGCAGCAGGGAAGTCATGCTCCTCTCACACAGTGAGTCTGTCCACCCTTGCAGGGTCTGTGGGTGAACTTGGGCTTCATCCCCTCTCCAGAAACAAGGTGACACCTTCAGGTGTGTTAGTGCAGAAAACCCCATCTTCTATCCCCATTCTGCAATCACAAGGCATGTCTTCCCCTTCCTGCCCACCTCAACCACCGCTGAGGGTTGACTGCTGTCATCTCTGTGACATACACTGGGGCAGAGAGAAGGCGCTGCTAGGCTTTATAAACTTACATTTGAACCATGACATACAAGAATGAGCCAGGACATGCATTTTGAACCTAATAGGTTGACTAGCAGATAAAGTAGAAGTTTTAAGTAGGAACCAGAATATAATAAAATATTCGTTATGTCCAAGATACAGTCCAAAATTGCTCACCATAACAAGAAAAAAGAAAATATTAACTCAAATGAGAAAGGAAGGTTTAACAGATGCCACCACTGTGATGTAAGATATTATTATTGGAAAATTGGGGTAAAAGTTACATATAAATAAATGCTACTATTATTGTAATTTCTGTGAGTCAAACTATTTCAAAATATAAAATCTTATTAAAGAGGGGGTGGATAAATATGTTATGGTATCTCCAGGATTATTGTAATAGAGACATTGAAATGGTATTTGTTTATATTGAAACTACCTAGTATAACCCAATTTTAATAAAATACATTGTAGATCTCATATATGAAAGGGGAGGGTGATGTGGGATTTTAAGTTCCTTCTTTACAATGTCCTTTGAGACAAGTTCACTAATATCTATACATATACATATACATATATATCTAATCTAATAAAAGATCTAACCTAATCTAATCTAATATGCAAATTAACCATCACTCCAAGACACCTAAGCCATGTCCACCAGCCAAGCCACGACCCCTGCCAATCAGAGCAGCTGCATGCAAATTAACCCAGCCAAGATGGAGGCTGGCAGCCATGGAGCTAGAGCAAACAGGAGGCTTCCTTGCCGGCCTAGGCCTCAGCTCCAGGCAACAAAGTTTCAATTATAAAAGATAAATAAACCAGAGACCTGATTCCAGCCAGCCTTGCTGGGATGTTGGGTCAATGGGAGCTGTGGGCAGCCTGCAAACAGCCCTCAGCACCTCACCCAGGCTGGCCATACCCATATGGGGTGAGGGTTCCCACTGGAGGGTTTTGGCCAGCCTGCAAATAGCCATCAGACCCTCACCCAGGCTGGCCAGGCACACCAGCAGGTGGACATCACCTGAGGGGTCCCAGACTGTGAGAGGGCACAGGCTGGCTGAGGGACCTTCCCTGAGTGCACAAATTTTTGTGCACTGGGCCCCTAGTATATACATATACATATATCTATATATATTTCCTCCTCTCTCTCTCTCTCTCTCTCTCTCTCTCTCTCTCTCTCTCTCTATATATATATATATATATATATATATATATATATATATATAAAATGAAAGCCTAATATGCTAAGTGTCTAGTTGTCCAGTCATCCATTCAACCAATCAAAGCATAATATGCTAATGATATGCTAAGGTCGCTCAACCACTCACTATGACATGCACTGATCACCAGGTGGCAGATGCTTCAACCAGTAGGTTAGCTTGCTGCTGGGTGCCCTCTCTCAATCTGGGACCCCTAGGTGGATGTCAGAAAGATAGTTTAGGCCCAATCCCACAGACCAGGCCGAGGGACCTCACTGGTGCACGAATTTGTGCACCAGGCCTCTAGTATGTATATCTACACTAATAAAAGAGAAACATGCAAATTGGTGTCACTCTGCTACACCCAAGCCACACCCACCAGCCAATCAGAGAGACTATATGCAAATTAACCAAACCAAGAGGGTGGCCAGCAGCCATGGAGCTGGAGCAAGCAGGAGGCTTGGTTGCTCCAGTGATGGAGGAAGCCAAGCTACCTACCTGCCCTGGCCAGCTGTGGTCTCAAGGTTTCAATTATAGAAGATAAATAAATTCCAGATACCTGCTTTCAGCCAGCCTTGCTGGGAGCTTGGGTCTCTGGGGGCGGTGGCCAGCCTGCAAACAGCCATCAGCCCCTCACTCAGGATGACCAGGCACTCCAGCAGAACCCCCCACCCTGAAGGGGGTGTGGACAGTCTAAAAATGGCCCTCGGCCCCTCACCCAGGCTGGTCAAGCACCCCAGTGGGAATCCTACCCTGTTCTGGGACACCCTTCAGGGCAAACCAGGTGGCCCCCACCCATGTACCAGGCCTCCATCCTATATAATAAAAGGGGAATATGCAAATTGACTCTAATAGCAGAACAACTGGGAATGACTAGTCACTATGACACACACTGACCACCAGGGGGCAGATGCTCAATGCAGGAGCTGCCCCCCAGTGGTCAATACGCTCCCATGGGGGGAACTCTGCTCAGCCACAAGCCAGACTGATGGCTGCCAGTACAGTGGTGGTGGTGGGAGCCTCTCCTTCCTCCTTAGCAGCTCTAAGGATGTCTGACTACAACTTAGACCTGCTCCTCGCTGGCAAGTGGACATCCCCTGAGGTTTCCCAGGCTGCCAGAGGAATGTATGACTGCCAGGTTAGGACCAATTCCCAGGGAGCAGGCCTAAGCCAGCAGGTGGACATCCCCAGAGGGGTCCCAGACTGCAAGAGGGCACAGGCCGGACTGAGGGACCCCCCCCTCCAGTGCACAAATTTTTGTGCACCAGGCCTCTAGTCTAATAAAGGCGTAATATTAAAATTAATCATTTCTTCGGGACAGGTAAGCCATGCCCACCAGCCAATCAGAGCGACTGTATGCAAATTAGCCCAGCCAACATGGAGGCCGCCACTCATGAACCTGAGTAAACGGCAGCTTCCATTGTAGCAGGAATGAAATTGAAACTGCCACCCGCTCCGCTTATCCTGGCTAGAGCAAAACATGTTTGCAACAAAGTATCAATCATAGAATCCTCGGGAGCTGAAGGAAACAGCAGGCCTGGCCTGACCACTAAGAGTAACATTGTCTCATTATAGACACGGCGAGGTGAAGCAGAGAAGAGGTTTTCTTACGAGGCCTCAGCTTAAAGGAACAGTGTATCAATTATAGAAGATAAACCCTAGAAACCTGCATCCAGCCAGCCTTGCTGGGACATTGGGTCAATGGGAGCTGTGGGCAGCCTTAAAGCCTGAAAGCGCCAATCAGCTCGTCACCCATGCTGGCCACAACCCAGTGAAGTGAGGGATGTTACTGGGGGGCTTGGCCAGCCTGCAAACAGCCATCAGCCCCTCACCCAGGCTGGTCAGGCACGCCAGCAGGTGGACATCCCCAGAGGGGTCCCAGACTGTGAGAGGGCACAGGCTGGGCTGAGGGACCTCCCGAGTGCACAGAGTGGCTGCAGGGTAGAACAGCGCAGGACTCAAGACTGGTGAGTGGGAAAGAGGCAGCAGGGTTGGTGGCCTGCTTGGCAGCTCCCCAGGCCCTTTGCGGGGCACTGGGGAGCGGGAAAGAGGCGGTGGGGGCCGGGGGCTTGCTTGGCAGCTCCTCAGGTCCTTTGAGGGCACTGGGGAGCAGGTAAAAGGTGGCGGGGGGTTGGCAGCCTGCTTGGTGGCTGCCCAGGCCCTTTGCAGGGGCACCGGGGAGCGGGAAAGAGGCAGCAGGGGGTCAGCGGCCTGCTTGGTGGGCTTCCCAGGCCCCTTGCAGGGCACTGGGGAGCGGGAAAGCAAGGTGGTGGGACAGGGAGCAGGAAAGAGGCGGCGGGGGGTCTCGGCCTGCTTGGCAGCTGCCCAGGCCCTTTGCTGGGCACCAGGGAGTGGGAAAGTGGCGTTGGAGGATCGGCCTGCTTGGTGACTTCCCAGGCCCCTTGCAGGGCACTGGGGAGTGAGAAAGAGGCAGTGGGGGTCAGGGGCCTGCTTGGCAGCTTCCCAGGCCCTTTGCGGGGCACTGAGGAGTGGGAAAGCAAGGCAGCAGTTACCAGTGAGTGGGAAAGAGGCAGCGGGGGCTTCTCGGCCTGCTTGGCAGCTGACCAGGCCCTTTGCGGTGCACCGGGTAGCAGGAAAGCAAGGTTGCAGGGGCCGGGGTCCTGCTTGGTGGCTCCCCAGACCCCTTGGCAGCACCAGAGAGTGGGAAGGAAGGCAGCAGGGGACCGGTGAGTAGGAAAGAGTCGGCGGCCTGCTTGGCAGCTCCCCAGGCCCTTTGGGGGGATCAGGGACAGGAAAAGGCTGGCCTGACCACGAGGCAGGGTTTTCCCTGCTTTCTGGTGGCTGGAGGAAGATGGGCAGTAGGCAAGCTTGGGAGGCAGGCAGCACCCAGCCCTGGTCACAGCTCAAAAAAGAGAACAACATGTAGGGGAGGGCAAGAGTCTGAGAGATCAACGTAGCGGGGGTGCCTGCTCCAAGCCTCCACGGTGTGCCTGGGGGCAGGCCCCTAGCAGGTAAACACACACAGGAGGACTGCTCTGAGCCTCAGATGTGGCCGGGGGCAGGTCCCCAGTGGTCACACACACACACACACACACACACACAAACACACACAAAAGGCGCCTGGCAGACTGGGGCCATCATAGGACATCCACTGAGGGGTTCCAGACTCTGAGAGGGGACAGGCTGGGCTGAGAGTCCCCCCCCTCCCCCCCCATGCACGAATTTTGTGCACCGGGCCCCTAGTATACATATAATCTCTTACCTGGCTCCCTTCAGACTTTTCCTTGACTTATGTAGTCATTTTAACCTAAACTGAGTTATTCCAGGGCAGGAAGGACAATCCAGATAACTAGGAATGACATTCTGTTTGACAGTTAAAACTCTTTGGAATAATTACTCTCTTAACTAGGTTTTTCAAATATAAGTGCTGCCAGAGATGTCCTGTATCAGAATCTTTGGGAAAAGATTTGTTTAGCCATCAAATTGGACCTACTTTCTAAGGGATCCCCATATTCTAAGTTCTGATGTAAGCCTGAGATATCTATGACTTTACTGTGTAGGAATTGCTAGAGGCTAAGGAACTGATAGTTATTGAGCACCCACTATGTGTAAGGGACAACATAACAACATGCCTGTATTTTCCAGATGAAAATACTGGGTCTTAGGAAAACTGAACAACCATCTCTAACACTCACAATCAGTGTGAGAGCTGAGATTCATACCTCATCATACCCCCCTCATCTTTCTCAGAGGTTTGCAATTTGACGGTAAATGTTAGTAAATACTAATGCAAAAAGCACACATCATTCTCAAGGCCTTACAGCTTGAGCAGACCCCCACCCCCCAGGGAAGCCATTTTAAACATAAAGCCATATCAGGGTGGTTATGTTAGAAGTGAAAAGGAGACAGATTTGACACCTAGTGCTATAATCAACTTTGTAATTACGAAAGACTGTCCAGAACTGGGAGTTTGAGTTCTTAGAAAGTAAATAAATTTAAATGAGAGTTACTTAACTGGAAATTTGATAAGCTACTAATTGATTTTAGTAAAAAAGACATTATGTGAAGTACAGTCAGCAAGACTGATAAAACAAAGAAATACGTGTCTCAGCGTTTAATGGAGCATTATCCCCATTGCCAAGACACTGTCTTTAGCAGAAAATAGGAACCAGCAGGCAGCTATTAGACAGAAGGGTTTGTTTTTCATGGCTAAAAGGAGAAACCAGCAGGGCTCCACCGGATATGGGTTCTGGTTTAGCGCCCATGCAAGGGATGACCCATTGCCTTCTGATATGACTGCCAAACAGAAGATTTCCTTGGCCAGTCCGAGGTTTCTTCAAGGTGGAGAAAGTTGTTGCTTAAAGCTGGGCCACTGCTCCAAGCAATGGTTTAGAAAAAAAAAAAAAAAAAAAAAAAAAAGACCAAATCAAGGCCTGGGAGAAAAAGAGGCATATCTCTAAGAGCCTGGAAACCATGTTTTTTCTATAAATATTTTCATTCTACTTTCTCACAATCTTTCTCTAACAAAGGATAATTTCCATTAAGTTTCTATCTGAAAAGGTCTTTTAAAAAAGACAGTAAGTATTGTTATCATGAGCAATATCAAATCAGTTCTAATGACTGCATTTGGAATGAAAGTATCAGAAGGACAAATGATAAACCAAGAGCGGTTTTATGTCATCCCCATGAAAGGATCCTAGCAGATGTTGATTTACTGAATCAGAGTCAAGCCTTTGTTGGTAAAAGTGCCTAATTATAAAACTGGACATTTGGTCATATGTAATGTTTGAACCTTTTTAAAAATTTTCAATAAATATGTAAAAAAAATAGTAACTCTTTGGTTCACAGTTAAAAAACAGATCAATAAAAATGTATTTTAAAACAAACAAACAAAACCCAGAAAGAGTCAAGAAACAAAAAAGTTTCCTTTACCTTTATTTTCTCTGACCTTTGGAATATCTGTGGTGTGGCACAGATTAATTGCTAGAGTTGCCTTTTTACATCAGATGTATTCTACATTGATTCAGTCATTCAGAAAAATTCTGTGTGCATCTAATTGGAGGTTAAGGTACCACTGCACATCAACTTCAATTTTCCTGCTGGTTTTATCTTACAACTAGGGGCCTGGTGCACAAAAATTTGTGCACTCGGAAGGTCCCTCAGCCCGGCCTGTGCCCTCTCACAGTCTGGGACCCCTCTGGGGATGTCCACCTGCTGGTGTGCCTGGGCATGCCCCCCAGTGTGGACCCTCACTCCATTGGGGTGTGGCCAGCCTGGGTGACAGGCTGAGGGCCGTTTACAGGCTGCCCACAGTCCCTTCAGGTTTTGGGTCCCTACTGGGGTGCCTGGGAGCCTGGGTGAGGAGCTGAGGGGCGTTTTCAGGCTGCCCACAGGCCCTTCAGAATTTGGGTCCCTACTGGGGTACCTGGCCAGCCTGGGTGAGGGGATGATGGCTGTTTGCAGGCTGGCAAAGACTTCCAGTGGGGTCCCTCATCCCATTAGGGTGTGGTCAGCTTGGGTGCGGGTCTGAGGGCTGTTTTCAGGCTTTCAGGCTGCCCACAGCTCCCATTGACCCAATGTCCCAGCAAGGCTGGCTGGAAGTAGGTTTCTGGGGTTTATTTATCTTCTATAATTGATACTGTTCCTTTAAGGCGAGGCCTAGGCAGGTAATGAAGCCTCCTTTTGGCTTCAGCTCATGGCTTCTATAATTGAAAGAATGTTGCCTTAGTAGACTCTAAGCATGTTGCCTTAGTAGACTCTAGGTAGGCAGTTTCCTCCATTGCTGGTGCAATGGAAGGCTGCTGTTTGCTTCAGCTCTGAGGCTTCTATAATTGCAACAATGTTGCAAGTATGCAAGGAGCTGGAAGAAGCCCAGGCAGCCGGCCGGCAGACAGTTTACTCCTGCAGCAACAGAAGCCACCTGTTTACTCAGCTCCATGAAGCCACCTGTTTACTCGGCCTCCATCTTGGCTGGGTTAATTTGCATACAGCCACTCTGATTGGCTGGTGGGTGTGGCTTAGGCATTCTGTAGAAATAGTCAATTTCAATATTACTCTTTTATTAGATTAGATTGTGTCTGAAATTTAGTTGTCCAGACAGTCCCAAGATACTAAAGAAGACGTTAGAATCTAATATGTTTTAAAGGAGAGGAAGATCATTCCTACAAAACATAACTCTTAAAAGACAGTGACCATGTATATGGGAGTCTATTCTGGATTCTCTGTTTTATTCCATCTGTCTATGTGTATATCCCTGCACCAAACATATAGTCATGGATTACTTAAATAAATCTTAAAATTTATATAATTATTCCTTCTACTTTATTCTTATTTATCAGAATTATTTTTAACTATGTGATAATGGTATGCTGAAAATCTAGTCCCACCAGGATGAATGGTTCATCTTGGATTTGCTTTATAAACCTTTTATTTAGAAACTACAGGCTCCATGCACAAAATTCATGTATTGGGGGGGAGGGTTGTCCCTCAGTCCAGTCTGCACCCTCTCCAATCTGGAACCCCTTGAGGGATGTCTGACTGCCAGCCTAAGCTGGCAGTCAGACATCCATCTCACAATCCGAAACTTCTGGCTCCCAAATACTCGCCTGCCTGCCTGCCTGCCTGCCCCTAACCACTTCTGCCTGCCAGCCTGATCAATGACTAACTGCTCCCTTGCTGGCCTTATTTTCCCCAACTGCCCTCCCCTGCAGGCCTGGTCACCCTTAACTGCCCCCCCCCTGCTGGCCTGGCCACCCCCAACTGCCCTCCCCTGCTGACCTGATCACTCACAACTGCCCTCCCCTGACGGCCATCTTGTGGTGGCCATCTTGTGTGAGGGTGTGATGGTTAATTTGCATATTACCTCTTTATTATATAGGACTAGAGTCCTGGTCCATGAGATTCATACATTGGGGTGCGGGTCCCTTAGCCTGGCCTGCACCCTCTCACAGTCTGGGATTACTTGGGGGATATCTGCCTGCTGGCTTAGGCCCGATCTCCTTGGGCCTAAGCCAGTCGTCAGACATCCCTCTTGCACTCCAGGGCTCTTGTAGTCTGAGCCCATTGCTCCTTACTGCCCCCCTGCAGCGGAGGCAGGAGAGGCTCCTGCCACCACCTCTACATTTCCCAGCCTTGAGTCTGGTTTCTGGATGAACTTTGCTCCCCCTGTGGGAGTGCATTGAGCGTCTGCCCCCTGGTGGTCAGTGCATGTCATAGTTACTGGTTGTTCCGCCGTTTGGTCCATTTGCATATTACACTTTTATTATATAGGACTAGAGGCCTGGTGCACAAATTCGTGCATGGGTAGGGTCCCTCAGCCTGGCAGGTGACGGGGGCCAATAGGGGCCATCTTGCCCAGTCCAGGGTGGGGGACTGCAGGAGGTTGGCTGGTCTGGGGAGGTAGGCTGTGGGAGCACACTAACCACCAGGGGGCAGCTCCTTCATTGAGCATCTTCCCCCGTGGAGGTCAGTGTGCATCTTAGATACTGGCCAGTCATCTGGCCATCTAGTCATCCGGTCATAACAGTTGCTTAGGTTTTATATATATAGATAATTACAGGACTTGCAAATATAACAGAGAGAGATATGTTCCTTTTACCCAGATCACCTGCTGATTCTGTTTTACATAATTACAACACAAATTCACAACAAGAGAACATAATCTTGGTACAATGTTTGCGTGTATAGTTTTAGATATAAACTATGCCATTACCACAAAGATCTCTCTTACGTTATTCTTTTTAATGACATCACTACCCCAGATATCCATCATTCTTAACTGTTGGCAACCACTGATGTGCTTTCCATCTCTATAAAAATTCAGCATGAAGCCCTTGAGATCCACCCAAGTTCATGTGTCAATGGTTTTTTCATTTTATTGCTGAGTAGTATTCCATGGTATGAGTGGACCGCAGTTTGCTTAGTCATTCTCCTATGAAGGTACATATTGTTTCCAGTTCTCAGCTACTACAAATAAAGTACTATGAACAATCATATATAAATTTTTGTGTGACCCTTAGGTTTTCATTTCTACGGTACAAATGCCCAGGAGTACAACTACTGGGACATATGGTAGATGAATGTGTTTTGGGTTTTTTTTAGAAACTGACAAATTATTTTTGAGAGTGGCTGTACCATTTTACATTCCACGAGTAGTATATGTGAGATCCAGTGTCCTCTCTAGTACTTTATGAGTATTTGTTTTTCATGTTGAGTTTTGAGAGTTCTTTCTATATTCTAAATATGAGAATCCTTTGTCAGATATATGGTTTATAAATATTTTCTCCTAGTCTGTAGCTAATCTCTTAACTGGATCCTTCATGGAGTAAAAGTTCCAAATTTCGATGAGATTCAATTTATTACTATTTTCTTGAATAGGTCACACTTTTTGTGTCATGTCTGACAATCTTTCATTAAATCATTTCACTTGTCCTAGGCTGTCTTCTGAAAGTTTTATAGTTTTATACTTTCCATTTAAATCGATGATCCATTCTGAATTATTTTTTCTATAATGTGTGAGGTTCAAGTCAAAGTCAATTTTTTGCCTATGATGCAAACTATGTGTTGAGAAGACCCTTTCTCCACTGAATTGCATTTGCGTGTTGTAAAAAATCAGTTGGCTATGTATGTGAGAGTCTATTTCTGAATTTGCTGTTAAAACATGTGTCCATCCCTCCACCAAACATATAGTCATGATTACTATACAAAAAATCTTAAAATTGTTGGAATTATTCTCTCTACTTTATCAGAATTATTTTTAACTATTCTAATTCCATTGCCTTTCCATATATATTTTGGAATATTCATGCCTATCTACAAAAATATGATTGTGTTAAGCCTATATATAGAGTGTCCCAAAATATGTATACACATTTTGAAAAATTAATTCCCAGGGGTTAAATCTGAAAAGAAAGAAACATCAATTGATCTATCTGCTGTAAAGTGTGTATACATTTTTTTGGGACACCCTATACTAATTTTAGAAAAATTGACTTTTCCTAATTGGTGTCTTCAAATCTATGAACATGGAATATCTCTCCATTTGTTTAAGTGTTTTTATTTCCTTTGTCAACATTGTATAATTTTCATCATTGATATCCTATACAGGTTTTGATAGATTCATATTTCAGTATTTCATGTTTTTGGAATAATTTTAAATGGTATTATATTTCACATTTTATTTTCCATGTGTCTACTGCTGGTATATAGAAATACAATTTTTTGTTATGTTGATTGAGTATTCTGAGACCTTACTGAACTCACTCAAAAGTTCTATGTTCTAGGAGTTTGTTTTTTTGTGCATTCTTTGGGATTTTCTATGTACAACATCATGTCATCTGCAAAAAGAAGCAATCTTATTTCTTCCTTTCTGATACTTGTCTTACCTTTTATTTTCTTTCTTTATTGTGCTGGCTAAAATTTCCAGTATTATGCTGAATAGAATGATGAAGGCTTGGTTCCTTGCTTGGTTCTGATGTTAGGGGACACATTCTTAGTCTTTCACCATATAGTATAATGATATTTGTAGGGGTTTTGTAGGTGCTCTTTATCAAATTGAGAGAGTTTTTCTGAGGGTTTTTATCACAAGGTTTTTTTTATAGGTATTGAATGTTGTCAGATGCTTTCCCCCCACAATGATTGATATAATTTTGTCCTGTTTCTTCTTTACCCTGTAATAGGGTGAATTACATTGATTGATATTTGAATACTATAACAAGCTTAAGTTCCGGGAAGAAACCCCACTTGGTCATGGTAAGTAGTTCTTTTTACATATTACTGAATTCCACTTGTAAATATTTTAAAAGAACTTCTGTATTTGAATTCATGTATGATGATGTGTAGGTTCACTTTTTTTCTGTTGCTTTTGTCAGCTTGGTATTAGAATAATAAATACTAGCTTCATAAAATAAATAGGAAAGTGTTCCCTCATCTTCTGGTTTCCGGGAGACATTATTTAGAATTGGTATTAATTCTTCTTTCAGTGTAGGGTGGAGTTCTCTAATGAAAACATGTGGGCCTTGGATTTCTTTGTGCACACCCATTGGAGTTTCCAAGTATTGCTTTCTCCAGTATGCAGTCTAAGGCATGGATGAGACAGGAAGAAAGCCCAGAACTCACTGCCTTGTTGTTCCCTGGATCACAAGCTCCCTAGCTTGTTGGCCTTCTTCTTTATGTCATACTTTTGCCATGTTTATCCAGAGTTTTTATTTTTACTGATAGGGATAAATAAGGAAAAGTATGTATATTCCATAATACAAGAAGTGCAAGTCTCCAAAAGGAATTTAAGCTGGTGGGTAGCCAAGAAGGAAAATGTTTAGGAGAAAGGGGACAAGATAGAAAATTTTCTTTTGCTTTTTTCAAATTTATCTTTACTGTTGAAAGTGTTACAGATGTCCACCTCCTCCTCCCTATGCCACCCACAGTGATCCCCTATAACTCTACATCTGCCCTCCTCTGGGATATCTCAATTGTTTGTGTCCAAGGGTTATGCATATATGCTCATAAGTTATTTGGTTAATCTCTCTCCCCAGACCCACCCACTCCCACCTTTCCTCTGAGATTCATCATTCTGTTTCTTGTTTCTATGTCTTCGGAACTATTTTGTTTATTAGATTCCACATATGAGTGAGATCTTGTGACACTTGCCTTGCTCTGACTGGATTATTTCACTTAGTGTAATAGTCTCCAGGTCCCTCCAGGCTGTCTCAAAGGGTAAGAGATCCTACTTATATACAGCTGCATAGTATTCCATTGTGTAAATGTACCACAGTTTCTTTATCCACTCATCTACTGATGGGTAATAGGGCTGTTTTCAGATCTTAACTTTTATAAATTGCAATGCTATGAATATCGGATGCATACATTCATGTGTGTGTGTGTATTTTTATTGATTTTAGAGAGGGAGAGATATATAGAAACATCAATGATGAGATAGAATCATTGATCAGCTACCTCCTGCATGCCCCAATCTGGGGATTGAGCTCACAACCCGTGCATGTGCCCTGACTTGGAATTGAGCCATGACCTCCTGGTTCTTAAGTCAATGCTCAACCATGAAGCCACACTATGACTATATTACTGTTGATCTCTCTATTAAAAACAACAACAAAAACAAAAAACTTCTGGAGGACTTTAATATATTTAGACTAGGGGCTCAGTGCATGAAATTCGTGCACGGGGGGGGGGGGGCGTTCCTTAACCCAGCCTGCCTCCTCTCACATATTGGGAGCCCTCAGGGGATGTCCTACTGATGGCTTAGGCCTGCTCCCTGCTCCCCATGAGGAATGGACCTAAGCTGCAGTCTGGCCTCCCTTTGTGGGAGGGGACCAACCTAATCAGGGGAAGCCACTAGCCCCATTACTCCACTGCTACAGCTACTGTCACTCACTGCAGCCACCAAGGTGTTTTCATTAACACGGACTCCAGTCCCTTCACCATGAAAAAATGACAACTTTCTTTAGGCATTTTCAAGATGTTCATAGAATATGACATTTCTTTCTTTCTTTTTTAAATTTTTTATCCTCACCTGAGGATATGTTTCCATTGATTTTTAGAGAATGAAGAAGAGAAGGGAAAAACAGAGAGAAACATCAAAATGAGAACATTTCGATTCGTTGCCTCTTGCATGAGCCCTGACCTGGGTCCTGGCCAGGAAGGAGCCTGCAACCTAGGTACATGCCCTTGGTCAGAATTGAACACAGACCCTGCAGTCAGCAGGCTGAGGCATTATGCACTGAGCCAAACCAGCTAGAGCTGGATATGACATTTCTTAGGCCTTCAGCAGTGGACCTTCATTTTTTTTTCCAGGAGTGTGGTGGAAAAACCCTAGATGCTTTTTGGATTCTTATTACCCAAATTCCTAAGAATATTACCCAGTGGCATACAGGGAGCTTAGCCAATGAGCATTAAGAAAAGGTGTTTCCTCTGTAGTTCACTCCCATCACTGGCTCCACCCCTGCCCCTCCAATCCCAACTCCACCACTACCCAGGCCTATAGCCTCTGTCCTAGGATGCAGGCCTGGGCAGAAGACCCCCCAACCCCTGCAATGGCCAGCTCCACCCCTTCCCAGGTGAGGGGAGGAGTCTCTGCAAGAGGCTACAGGCTTAGGCAGAAGACCCCCTATCATACCCCCCACAATCGCTGGCTCTGCCCCTTCCCTGCTGGTGTGCAGGGGTCTCTGCTGGAGGCTGCAGGCCTGGGCAGAAGACCCCCAACCCCCTCCCATGATTGCCGGCTCTGCCCATTCCCAGGTTCCTGTGGTTGACGGCTCTGCCCCTCAGCCCCCGCCCCCGCCCTGCCTGGCTAATAGGCCTGGCTACTTCAGTTGGGGCTAAGGCAGACTGGACACTGCCATCTTAGTTGAGTTAATTTGCGTATCTTCTCCTGATTGGTTGGTGGGCGTGGCTTGTGGGTATTTCAAGAGTGATGGTTAATTTGCATATTACTCTTTTATTAAATTAGATGCTCCTATATTGGGTGTATATATGTTTACCAGTGTTATATCCTTTTGTTATATTGACCACTCTGATATTATAAAGTAGCCTTTATTATCTCTTTTTATGGCCTTTGTTTTGAAGTTATTTTGTCAGATATGAGTATTGCTATTCCAGCTGTTTTTCCATTTCATCTGTATGAAATATATTTTCCATCCCTTCTCTCTCATCCTGTGTGAATCTTTTGTTCTGAGGTAATCAAGGTGTGAGCAGGGTTGTGGTCCCTCTGGAGGTACAAAGGAAGAATCCATTTCTTTCCTTTTCCAGCTTCTAGAATGCTGCTGGCATTCCTTGGCTTGTGATTGCACCACTTCACACACTACCTCAGTGTTCACATGCCTTACATCTTCTGACTGTGTCAAGTCTCCCTCTGCCTCCCCCTTATAAAGTCACTTGTGATTGCATTCTGGGCCCACCCTGATAATTCAAAATAATCTCCACATATCAAATCCTCAATCACATCTGCAAAGAGCCTTTTTCCTAATGAAGTCACACCTACAGGCTCTAGAGGGCAGGACTATCCAGGCTACCACCTTAGGATAAAACACTGTTTTTGCATGGGGATATCTAGTTGTCTCAGCACTATTTTGTGAAAAGGCTATTATTTCCTCACTGAAGCACAGATGCAACTCCTATTTTCATCACCAGGCATGTCTGCATGACTGGAAACATGAATATTGATATTTGACAAATAATAAATCCAAAACAATATAATATTCTCATCCCAAATTAAAATATATTTATGAGCGCTGGCCAGTGTTTGAAGCTTTGAACTGCACACCAAAGAATATGATCCCTAGTCAGGGGCACATACCTGGGTTGCAGGTTAAATCCCTAGCCCCAGTCGAAATGCATGTGGGAGGCAACCAATAGATGTGACACTCTTGCATCATTGTTTCTCTCTCTTTATCTCCATTCCACTCTCTAAAAATCAATGGAAAAATTATTCTCAGGTGTGGATTAAACAACAAAACAAAAACATATAGTTATGAGTGGAGTAAATCCCTGCAAGTCAATTACAAAGGAGCATACTAAGATGTATCATATTTAGCTGAGGAGGCATGAAACTATGAGCTACAAAATACTTGACATGTATCGAGCTTTCAAGATTCTAAGATTACTCCTGAGGTCACAGAGTGCAGGGCAGGGAAACTGGGCCAATTCCCACATGCAGGTCTCACAATAGGAAAACTGAGTGTTAATTGATTACTTGCTGCTCATGGTATGAAGCAGTCTAGAGTAGAGTCCAAATGAATAAATAATCAAATCCCAGCTATAAAGTAAGGAGTGCTAGATTGTGCAGTATTGTTGTATTACCAAGAAATGTTGTTGTATTACCAAGAAATGTGCCAGGTCCTGTGTAAAAGGTTTGACCTCAGAAATGATACCATGTAGTGATTGAAATTATCCATGTTTTAAATATTAAGAAACGGAGGCTTTGGGCAGTTAAAGAACTTGAACAAATTGAACATTCTCTCTCTGATTCCAAAACTCTTCTTTAAGTACCTTTTGCAGGTTCCTCTGCCAAAACCACTGTTTTGGTTTGCCTGGAAGTTGTACTGTGTGTTGAATGCTAGTGATGCATCTGGCTTACTGACCAAACTCTTGGGAACCTGGGCAGCCTGAATGATGCTCTCAGAACTGAATGGATGATCATATTAAAATGAGAGACTGTGACTTCTTTGACCACATGAAGTACTGCTTATTGGGGAGGTGGTCAGTGCCTCCCTGCTTCCTACCCCCTCACCCCTGAGTATAGACTGTCTTTGCTGTGGGAGGTTCTGGGAGGCTAACTGCTGTCTGAGTTTGGAAAATCAAAAAAGCTGTGCTAGGCAGAATTCTAAAATGTCCCCCAAACTGCACAGATTCCTGCCCCCCATGTACACACCCTGTAAAATCCCCTCCCTCTGTGTATGGACAGACTGTTAATGTTTGCTGAGAAGAGCATGTAGTATAAAGAACCTGAATGACGGTTGGTGCACAGGAAGCTGTCCTTGTTGCTCAAGAGTTGTGGCTAAGGCCACAGCTGAAGAGCTATCTGGACGGATACTGTGTGCTAAAATCAGGGGTAAGAGGGCGTTGCCTCCCTCCAGCACTTCATAAAGGCCCTGCTGAAGAATCAGCCTCTTCCCGGATGCAGCCTTGCCACCCCGCTAATATGAGGAGTTCAGCAAGAACAGCTCTGCCTTGACTTCTCCCCAGGGGTATGTCATGAAAGGTAGTTCCTCTCCTTGGAGTCAAGAAAAGCCACTTCTAAAGCTGGAGAATGTCAGGACTGCTTTGCTCATGAGTTGGGTATAGGTTGGAGACAAGAGATGCTCTCTTAATGTTGATGAGATTCAGGACTGGACACTAATGGGGCAAAGAGGAAAAAAAGACCAGAATGACATTTAAAAACAATACAACCAGGATTGAATTGCAATACAAATCCAAAAACGACCATTGGATTAAGTAGGAAAGCATCTAAAACTCATGGAATTGGGCTGAGAGACTCAAGGAAATGCTACTTAGCTGGGAATGGGTGGGAGAATTTTATATGTGCTCCTTGAAAGAGTATTATTAGGAAAAGACTTTCCCCTAAACTTGACTCTTTAATTGAGCTGTCACACTAGGATGATGCTTGGGATGTATCATGCCCCAGTGGTCTTCCCAAGTGCTGCAGCTGGTGAGATGTTTTAAAAATTGGCTATTGAATATTCTTTGCTTCCATCCTTTAAGCTCAGAGTTGATGAAACATAAAGTTATCATTAAAAGAAAGTGTGGGGATGCATTTTGATATTCTTAGAGTATTTCTAGTTTTATAATTAATTCATGGATGAGAGACCATTATTTAATAGCATCCAGAAATGTGGGAATTATTCATTTCAAACAAGCATGCATGGTCCTGTTATAGTTTTTTATTAAAATGAAAACTTACCAAGCTTTATTCCTCTGTATATGATAGCTTCACGGGCAATTGAAGTCAGCTAGTTCCATTGTTGGGTTTCTAATTCCAGGGCTTATAATATTATTGTTGTTTTTAGTCAAACATGACATAATGCTAGAACTCTTGGAGCTAGCAAAGATGATAAATTGTTTTAGCCACAGCAGGTGCTCTGCAAAATCCTTTATTAAAAAGACCTGCCACATGCAGGCTCAGAATGTGATGGATTATACAGAAATTAAGAGTGACTCTATGAATTTACAACATTAAATTTTGTCTCCTAATTAAAGCAACAGAAATGGCCCCTAAACAAAAGCTGACTGGTGCTGGACAAGATAGACTGTATCCCCCAGGGCTCCTGAGGAAGGACTCTTGACCCAGGATTCTCATGATGAGAGTGCTTGAATTAAACCATGAGTGGACAGCAAAGGGGAGCTGACAGCACTTAATTAAAAGCCTCCCTTTTCTATTATACTTTGACTTTTATTTTCAGCTTGATAGATGGACATTTTCAACTTTTTATGTATGTATTAGACTTCAGATGGTAGTTGTCCTGTTGTCAAAGTAAAAAGTTGGGGTGGCCCCTTCCAGGCATCAGGAGGGCTCACAGAGTAAGTGCAACTGTGACACGTGTGCTGGAAGGGAGGCCACATCTCAGAGCTTCCTGTTTGCTGGGGAAGGAGCCCCATGACCTCACAGTTGACTCTTGAATGGCGGGGATGGGTGGTGGGGTTAGGAGCACCAACTCCCTGCACAGTTACATACCACTTTTGACTCCCCCAAAACTGAACTACGAATAGCCTACTGCTTACAGGAAGCTTTACCAACAACATAATCACTTGATTAACAGTTGATTTGCATGTTATGTGTATCACATGCTGTGTTCTTGCAATAAATAAGCTACAGAAAAACATTTTATTGAGGAAATCTTAAGGAGGATAAAATATGTTTGTAGTATTGCACATGCTTATTGAAAAAAATCTGCATATAAGTGGACCGGTGCAGTTCAAGCCTGTGTTTTTCAGGGTCAGCCCTACCTTATTGAGTTCATCCTTGCACAGAGGAAATGAAGGTATGTGTATGTCTCCTGTAGGAAGGATTTAATGAGTCACAATTGTGATAGAAAAACAGACAGGTATGCTTTTCTAATTCTGGGAGATAAAAGATGGGGGGCCATGCTGAGTGGATCACGTGTGGGATAGAATTTTTCCAATCAATGTAACCAAGTGATTGACTGTGCTGCTACATAAGCTCACTTCTGATGCTCGTCCCCCTCCTAATTGTCAGTGAGATTTTCCTCACATGGACCCATGAGTGGGTCCTTCATCCAGCAGATTTATAGCCTCCTTTTTCCTTCCAAATTCTGAGCAGGAACAGGAAAAATACACACACTGCCATGCATAGTTCATACATCCCCATACACAAAGCAAACTTTCTCACTGTTCCTTAAATCCATCTGTATTTCCCATCCTGATAAATCATTGTTTTAATTACTTTTCTCTATTAGAGTGAGCAGTGTTATTAGTAACAGCATGGACTCAGAGCCAGGAAGCCCATGTATCCTAGCAAGGTGACCTTGGGCAAGTCACATCATTAAATCCTTTTTGCAAAAGGGGAGGTCAATAGTATCTCTTCTCAAAGGGTGGTTCTGAAGATGGAATGAAGTCATGTATGTATATCTAGCATATGGAATACTATCACATACTACAAATGTATTTCATCATCCTTAAGATTTCCTTAATAAAATTTTCTTTTCTCCAGCTTACTTATTGCAAGGATACAGCATATAATACACATAACATACAAGTCAACGGTTAATCAAGTGTTTATGTTGTTGGTAAGGCTTCCAGTAAACAGTAGGCTATTTGTAGTTGAGTTTTGGGGGAGTCAAAAGTTAGCTATGAATATTTACTATCATTATAATTATCAGTGAACTGAGACATGAAATCACTCAAGCTAATAAGAAATTATACTTGCAGAAGCAGATTTTGGTAATACATTACAAAACTCTTTCAGGAAGACAAGGAGAGATCTCTTTCTTCATATTATATTTCTCTTTTCAATGGTCTTAGTGTCAGGAATGGGTGATGTCAGAGAGAGAGAGAGAGTAAGATAAATGGGAGGAAAAGCGGAAAAAATGAAACTGTGGGAAGATGAAATGGAGGGGGAATTCCAAGATGTAGGGAAGGAGAAAGAAGGGGGTGTGTAATTCTAAAACGATATTCGTATCTTTTCCCTCAAACCAGCAGCTTCTCTAATGACTGTTCCACTTATTTTAATGAGGCCCCAGAATTCTGCTCACATGCTTTTGAAAGCGCCAAATACATTCCTATCACCATGATTTTAACAGTGTCACTGCTGGACCCAAACATCTTTCTCACTATCAAGATCCCACCTACCAATTAGTCTATTCTCTCCAAATCATTGTGACTTCTTAGAATCCACAGTCCAAGTATGAAAAATAGAATCCGACTCAGATACTGACTCCCCTGGAGTGGGGCGATCACCTGCATTTCTATGTGGAGAAGATTTCTGAGTCCGTGTCTAGACTCAGACGTGGCCCATGTTGAGTGTGTCTGAAGCGTGGAAGGGCAGGAGAGGCAGGATTGCCAGGCACTGCTGTCCCTCTCTGGACCGTCACCATCCATGTCATCACTTTAACTAGTTGTGAGTTCCATCCTTCATGAGTTCACTCTTGTGTAAAATCATTTCAACTATCACTCAAACTTTCTGAGGAATTCACTGAAGAAGGATTTTGTCTCTCTTTTATTAACAGTTCCACAGGAATGCTTCACATGCTGGAAGCATTTGTATGTTGAGTGACTGACACCCAGGAGCAGAAATTAAGGTGTTTTGAGTGAGTATAGGCAGCCACAGGACAATGCTTCATTTCCTCTAGAATTTTTCCCCCTCTAAACATAGAGTGTGAAACCTCCCCAGCTCCCCTGGTGCTTTTCAAAGGAAGATACACATGAATGCTCCGTGTGGGGAAGAGAAGAGCCTGCCACAGGCTGTGGAATTAGTCTCCGGAACACAAAATCACTGAGTCGGTCTCATTCCATTTTAATGGTCTCTGCCCTGAAAGCCACTGGAATGGAGGCCAGAGAAAGGCAGGCTTCCTGAAAGGGAGTGCACATCCCTCATCTACATGAGGACACACTATGAGGCTGGGAAAGCCGGAGCACACAGCTCCGTGTGGCAAGATCGCAGCCACACCTCACCATGGTGCCATTGCACTTGCCCTGTTCCCCACCGCTTCTCTCTTAGGTTCATTAAAAGCCACAATGAACCAACAGGGCAGAGGGAGCTGTCAAGTCAGAATAACTGGATGTCTGTGAGAGAGAGACAGCGCTAGGCAGGTTTCACAAAGTGAGTGTCTGTGTGTGTGTGTGTGTGTGTGTACATGTGCAGTGAAGGTGCAGATGGGATCAGCTCAGTCCCCTTCTCAGAGAGGGATGCATTCATCAAATTAATGACTGAGATGCTGTTTGGGCAGCTCTGACAGGGTGAAGGCTAGAGAAATGTGGATGTTCACATCTAAGGGCATGAAGGCATTGACGTCCTTCAGACTAGATCAGGGTTTCTCCTCCTTGGACCAGTAGCAGTGTGGGGCAGATCATTATTTGTTAGAATGGGGCTGCCTTGTGTATTGTAGAATGCTGAGCAGCGTCCCTGGTCTCTCTACCCACCCCTTACAAGTGATAAACAAAAGTGTCTCCAGATATTGCTAACTGTCCCTGAACTGCTGGACCTGACTTTTCTCTTTTATCTGGGGGTGAGAGACATCAAGTCAACACAGGGCCGCTTGGTGACATGGCTTGACAAATTACATACCTTGTATTTTATCACTCCAGCATTGCCTTAAGAGAAATTTGTATCTGTCCCAAATGTTTGTATTTAAAATGTCTTTAGTGTATTAAATACTTGCAAATAACATAGGATTTTAATTTTGAAACATATCAGCTGACATCAATCAGAGCATTTTCATGCAGATAGAAATATGTGTTCAAACACAATGAAGTTATAACTATAAATCATGACAAAGCTGGCAGCATAAATTGGAAATGAGTCTACAAAATAAATGAAAACACAAAAAAATCACAAAATGAATATGTCCCTTACCACATCCTTTTTATTATTATAAATTGGAAAAAAGAGAAATGCATATGGTGAGAGTTGGATATTCAATATATTCCACCTGTCAAAATACACTAGCACAAATAAATTTATCATCTGGTGTTGCTAACTGCTATTGTCATTAATCTGGATTTGTAAACATCTTGACTTTCCAATGAAAAGGTGAAAAATAAATAAATGAAATCCTTATAATCATTAATTTAATGACAAAGCAATGTCAAAGATGTACTATTTGACAAGCTTTCTATCAAAATCTTCACACCTTGCCAGGCATTTCTTCAATTTGTTTTCGAGTTGGCTACTCATTAACGCATTAAATAGACATAATGTGAAAAGAGGACAAAGATGGCCAGAGTGGTCAAGAAGCTTCCCAGTTCACTGATGTAGTTTCTCCTGACAAAAGACAAGCCTTCAGTCAAACTGTTCTTGCCAGGTAAATTGGCTGTTAATTTGGCAGATGTAGGCCTGAATAAAGGTTGCTTTAAGTATAGTTCTTATCACTAGAAAAACAGGCTTAGGAACTCAGTCACACCAACATTGTATTTAGACTAGGGCCCGGTGCACAAAAATTTGTGCACTCGGGAGGTCCATCAGCCTGACCTGTGCCCTCTCCCAGTCTGGGACCCCTCTGGGGATGTCCACCTGCTGGTGTGCCTGGTCAGCCTGGGTGAGGGGCTGATGGCTGTTTGCAGGCCGGCCAAGACCCCTAGTGTGGATCCTCATCCCATTGGGGTGTGGCCAGCCTGGGTGACGGGCTAAGGGGCACTTTCAGGCTTTCAGGCTGCCCACAGTCCCTTCAGGTTTTGAGTCCCTACTGGGGTACCTGGCCAACCTGGGTGAGGGGCTGATGGCTGTTTGCAGGCTGGCCAAGCCCCCCAGTAACATCCCTCACCCCATTGGGGTGTGGCCAGCATGGGTGAGGGGCTGATGGCTGTTTGCAGGCTGGCCAAGCCCCCCAGAAATGTCCCTCACCCCATTGAGTTGTGGCCAGCATAGGTGAGGGGCTGATGGCTGTTTTCAGAATTTTAGGCTGCCCACAGCTCCCATTGACCCAATGTCCCAGCAAGGCTGGCTGGAAGCAGGTTTCTGGGGTTTGTTTATCTTCTATAATTAATACACTGTTACTTTAAGCCAGGGCCTAGTAATGAAACCTCCTCTGCTTGAGCTCTGGCTTCTATAATGAAACAATGTTTAATTAGAAGTCAGGCTAGTCTGTTGTTTGCTTTAGCTCCTAGGATTGAAACATTTGTTGCAAATATGTTGTTCCCTGGAGTGGAGAGAAGCCCAGGCAGCCCTGCAGTTTCACTCCTGCTGCAATGGACACTGCCTGTTTACTCAGGTCCGTGAGTGCTGGACTCCATGTTGGCTGGGTTAATTTGCATACAGTCTCTCTGATTGGCTGGTGGGCATGGCTTAGGTGTCCTGAAGAAACAGTTAATTTTAATATTACGCTTTTATTAGTTAGGATTGGATAATATGAGTAAGTAGTCCTTTTATCAAATTCAATCATTACATTTATCTTTCCCATTCTAAAGCAGGGTCATTATCTCTCCAAGTTAGATGCATTTGCAAACTTCCACCAGCTCTCTTGCACTCACAGTTGAAGTCTTCAGTTCTTTTTCATTGTAAGGAAAGGCTTTCTACTTCAGTGGATAAATTTTTGGACTGTTTTGTTAATGCATTTTATTATTTTTCTTGCTAATCAGGCACCTACACCAAGCACTAAATTCTGCACTAAATTGGTGATCTGCTCACACTTCTATTGTAAAAGCCAAGCCCCTGTTTGCTGAAGTATCACCCATGCCTTATTCCAAGTATCAGTCCATGAAGATACTGACGGACTTGCCTTGTTTAGAAAACACAGCCAACTAGAACTGATCAGTTGCTGCTAATAAACTGGGGACAATGGAGGGTGTTTTATTTTGCTGACTGATGTTCATGTGAATCTTACAAAGATCAAATGACAAGTTAAAACTAGTCCTCCTCCCAGGTCTAGCTGAGAGAACATGGCCACTATAAACCACCTGGCAGTGAATCCACTCTTCCTTGTGCTGTAGCTATTTGAACATAACTCTTCTTAGTACCTAACCAATGGCATTATTATTATTTGTTTCCATGTCTTTCTCCCCTACCCAATGGTAAATTACTTGAGGGAATTGAACACATCTTATTTATTAGTGTACCTCTCAGAGATTTCATGAGACTTAGCATAATTACTAGTATAGTCACTTGTCCAGTGTCCATCTTCCCTGCTTGACTGGTATGAACTAGAAGACACTGGTAATAATAACATAATACATGTACTTAAAATGTGTCAGACATTGTTCAAAACAGTTCCTAAAGTTAATGGCATCCTACTGAATCCTCACAACAATAAATGTGGTAAGTACAACTATAACCTTTATGTTATACTGGAGAAATTGGCATTAAGTAACTTGATTAAAGTTATCCAGGGGCTGACAGGGATAGGATTTAACCTATGCAGTCCAGCCAAGAGGAAATGACTCTTCATCATTACATTACATGCCTATTAGAATACTCAACAACATTTGATAAATGAATACAAGAAGGAAAAAGGAAGAAAAAAAGTGAAGGAATGAAGAAATGAGCAAATGAACAAGGAACAGTTATGTTTGCTAAGTAACTGAACAATAGAATCTAAGAGAAACTAAGTATCATGAAAATGGAAAAAATAGAAAAAAGGTTTTTAAAACAGTATAAATTTTAGTATCCAAATGATAAAACATTATATTGCTATTAAAAATGATAATCTTGAACAACTCTTTATGACATGCAAAATTGCCTATGCTATAACTGTTCAGGAAAAAAGGAATATAAAACAGCATATATCAGCTCTGTTCAATAGAAATATTATGAGACACAGATTAGAGTCACATAAGTCATTTTAAATGTGCTGGAAGCCATGTTTAATTTTAAAAAAGTTAAAATGGGTCAATTTTAATAATTTATTTAACCCATCATATTTTCATTTTAAACATGTAATCAACTTCAAAATTATGAATGAGGTATTTAATATATTTTTCATAATAAATATCAGTCTGGTGTATATCTTTTAAAAAAAGACTATCCAGGGGTGGAGGAACCAAGATGGCGGCATAGGTACACTTGTACTTGCTGCCTCGAACAACCACACCAAAACTATAACTAAAAGACAAAACAGATATCATCCAGAACCATGGGAATTGCTGACTAAGTGGAAGTTCTACAACTAGAAGGAAAGAGAAAAGCGCATTTAGACTGATAGGAGGTGCAGAGGTACGGAAGTGCGGAGGTGCAGAGGCACACATGAAATGAGATGGCAACTGGGTACGCTGTTGTCTTTTTCAGCTGGGAGGGAGATCCAAGCTCCTGATTGCTCTGAACTCCAAGCAAGACTCTGGGGACCCAGACTCATGGGCAGAAATTGGACTGCCTGGCATCAGAACAGGAATGCGAGGGCGGCTTTCTTGCAGAGGTGTTTGCAGCGATCGTTCCTGCACGGGACCACAGGACACAGAGACCCAGGGACCTCTCTGAGGCAGGGCTGACTGCACCCAATTGCTGTTTGCTTCACCCTGGTGATTCCCTGAGACCCCACCCCACCCAATTTACAACCCCACCCAAGCTGTGAGCAGAGACTTTTGCATATGAATGGCCTGTTCTAAAACCTAACAAACTGCTGCTGGATCGAAGAGTGCCAAAGCTTCCAAAAGAAAACCTAAGGCTTGACAGCAGCCTGCATTGCTTCATAGCTGGGCCTCATCTGGGCACTTCCAAATCCCAAACAAAGAGGAGGAATCTGCAAATATCTCTGTAGCTCCTGCTATGAGGCCTCAGGCAGTGGCTGACTTTGCACCTCCTTGAAGATCCAAGAGCCAGTGTACCCAGTGGTCAGGGTGAGACCATACCAGATTACAACTTTTTACATCCATAAGCAACACATTCAAGGGGCAGAGTCAGTGAGCACCAAAGTCTCACTAAAGCAAGTCATGCCCCATAAGGGTGTCTCTGGCACAGCAGTTCTCCCACTGTAGACACAGCTGGTCTTCACAGCCAATTGATCTGGTGGTCAATTCCTTCCAGTGATACCAACAGCAATCAAGGCTTAATTACAGCAAAACTGTGCACACAGCCCACAAAGGGGTGCATCAAGAGTGTCCACCTGAGGTAATTAGGGAGGTGGAGCCACTGGGCCCTATGGGACACCTAGCACACAAAGCCATTCTATCAACACAGAGAAGCAGCCAAAATGCAGAGATAAAGAAACAGGTCACAAATGAAAGAAATAGAGGAAAGCAAACTACTGGATATAGATTTCAAAACCATGGTTATAAGGTTACTCAAGCATCTTCTAGAAACCTCTGAGAAATTTAGTGAGACCCTCAAGGATATGAAAAAGGACCAGCTAGAAATTAAGCATACACTGACTGAAATAAAGAATAATATACAGAGATCCAACAGCAGATGAGAGGATCACAAGAATTGAGTCAAAGATTTGAAATATGAAGAAGCAAAAAACACCCAACTGGATAAGCAAAAAGAAAAAAAATACAGAAATATGAAGACAGTGTAAGGAGCTTCTGGGACAACTTCAAATGTACCAACATCTGAATTATGAGGGTGACAGAAGAAGAGAGAGAGCAAAATATTGAAAACCCATTTGAAGAAATAATGACAGAAAACTTCCCCTACCTGATGACAGAAATAGACTTACAAGTCCAGGAAGCACAGAGAATTTCAAATAAGAGGAATCCAAAGAGGACCACACCAAGACACATCATAATTAAAATGCCAAGAGCAAAAGACAAAGAGAGAATATTAAAAGCAGCAAGAGAAAAACCTGCAAGAGAGTACCCATTTGACTGTCAGCTGATTTCTCAACAGAAACTATGCAGGCCAGAAGGGAGTGGTAAGAAATATTCAAAGTGATGAATAGCAAGAACCTACAACCAAGATTACTTTACCCAGTAAAGCTATCATTTAGAATTGAAGGTCAGATAAAGAGCTTAGCAGACAAGAAAAAGCTAAAGAAGTTGATCACCACCAAACCAGTATTATATGAAATGCTGAAAGGTATTCTTTAAGAAGAGGAGGAAGAAGAAACAGGTAAAGATAAAAATTATGAACAACAAAATGACCACAATAAATATCTATCAATAACTGAATCTAAAAATCAAGAAATAAAGAAGCTGATGAACAGAATAAACTGGTGAATATAATAGAATCAGGGGCATAGAAAGGAACTGACATTTCTTGGGGGGAAGAGGGTGTATGTGGTGTGGGAAGAGACTGGACAAAAATTGTATATCTAATGGATGAAGACAGTGGTGGGGGGAGTAAGGGCATAGGGTGGGGTGGGAACTGGGTGGAGGGGAGCTATGGGGGAAAAAAGAGGAACAACTGTGTAATTTGAACAGTAAAGATTTATTTAAAAAATAAAATGCAAAATAATAATAAAATACTATCCACACTTCAAATGCCCTATAGCCACATGTGGCTTGTGGCTACCACACTGGACAGTATAGGTATAATAGTATGATTCCCACTAAACATAGTTAGTTGGTCAACCCATCCATATGCCTGTATAGGAAACTGTTGGCACTAATATAGTCACTGCACTTATCTTTAGGCTGAAGATATATGGGCATGTTTTCTTCATTCTTTTAAAAAATGTTCATGAGTGATTACACTTAACATCAAGAAAATTGTTACAGTATCCACTTAAAGCCTCTCAGGAATTACAAATATGAAAGAACTAATATAAATATATCAGACACAAAAGAGTGAATTCAACATAAGTCTACTGAACTAGTACAATAACCAAAATCCTGATGGAAGATGAAAAGAAGGGAATGAGTGGGCCAGATGCCTCTGAGACAATGGCCCTCCACAGTGGAAAACCTACCAGTGTCTGCAACTTCTGGTAATAGAAAACTCACAGCTATCCCTCCAAGATCAGGAACAAGATAAGGATTCCTGATTTTACCATTTTATTTAGTATAAGAAGTTCTAGCCAGAATAATTAGGCAAGAAGAGAAAAGGCATCCAAATATGAAAAATAAAATAAAATTATCTCTGCTCTCAGATGACATGATTTTATTCATAGGAAACCCATTCTAAAGATATCTCCCTCCCCTACCCCTCTCAAACAACAACACAACAACTTGTTATATCTAATAAATACATTCTGCACATTTGCAGGACACAAAGTCAACCACAAAATTGGCTGCATTTTTATACACCAGCAACAAACAATCCAAATAGGTTATTAACAATTCCTTTATCATAGCATCAAAGAGAATAAAATACTTAGGAATAAATTTAACACCAATAAAATGAAAAACTTGCACATTAAAAACTACAAAACATTACTGAGACATAAAAAGGAATGAAATTCTGATATACACTACAACACAGATGAACCTTGAAAGCATTATGCTAAGTGAAATAAACTATACACAAAGGGACAAGTATTTTATGATTTCACTTATGCCAGTTGCTTAGAAAAGCAAATTCAAAGAGACCGAAAGTAGAATAGAGGATACTGGGGTCTGGAGGAAGGAGACAATGGGGAGTTATTATTTAATGGGTACAAAGTTTCTGTTTGGGGTAATGAAAATTTATGCATATAGAGTAGTGATACTTATATAACATTGTGAAATATCTCATGCCTCTAAATTATACACGTAAATGGTGAAAAATACTTCATGCCTCTAAATGGTTAAAATGATAATTTTTTATACATAAAATTATATATATATGTATAATATAAAAATATAAATACTCCCACCCCAGTAAATAATCTTTTTTTAAAAAAATAAATCTTTATTGTCCTGATTATGACAGACGTTCCAGTTTTTTTCCTCCCAAAGCTCCCCTCCACCTGGTTCCCACCCCACCCCATGCCCTTACCCTACTCCACTGTCCTCATCCATAGGTGTAAGATTTTTGTCCAGTCTCTTCCCCCTGAGAATTGTCAGTCCACTCTCTTTCTATGCCCCTACTCCTATTATATTCACCAGTTTATTCTGTTAATCAGATTTTTTTATTGACTTAATTTTTAGATTCACTTGTTGATAGATATGTATTTGTTGTCACCTTGTTGTTCATAATTTTTATCTTTACCATTTTCTTCTTCTCCTTCTTAAAGAATACCTTTCAGCATTTCATATAATACTGGTTTGGTGGTAATGAACTCCTTTAGCTTTTTCTTGTCTGCTAAGCTCTTTATCTGATCTTCAATTCTAAATGATAGCTTTGCTGGGTAAAGTAATCTTGGTTGTAGGTTCTTGCTATTCATCACTTTGAATATTTCTTGTCACTCCCTTTTGGCCTGCATGGTTTCTGTTGAGAAATCAGCTGACAGTCGTATGGGTACTTCCTTGTAGGTAATTAACTGTTTTTCTCTTGCTGCTTTTAATATTCTCTCTTTGTCTTTTGCTCTTGCATTTTAATTATGATGTGTCTTGGTGTGGTCCTCTTTGGATTCCTCTTATTTTGGATTCTCTTTACTTCCTGGACTTGTAAATCTATTTCTGTCATCAGGTAGGGGAAGTTTTCTGTCAGTATTTCTTCTATTAGGCTTTCAATATCTTGCTCTCTCTCTTCTTCTGTCACCCTCATAATTCAGATGTTGGTACGTTTGAAGTTGTCCCAGAGGCTCCTTACATTATCTTCATATTTTTGGATTCTTTTTTCTTTTTGCTTTTCAGGATGGGTGTTTTTTGCTTCGTTATATTTCAAATCTTTGACTTGATTCTTGGGATTCTCTAAAATGCTGTTGGATCTATGTATATTATTCTTTATTTCAGTCAGTGTATGCTTAATTTCTGACTGGTCCTTTTCCATTTTTTTTTTTGGTATTCTCATTCAGATCCTTGAAGGTCTCAATAAGTTCCTGGGAGGTTTGTAGAAGATTCTTGAGTAGCCTTATATAACTATGGTTTTAAACTCTATATCCAGTAGTTTGCTTTCCTCCATTTCTTTAATTTGTAGCCTGTTCCTTTGTGTCCACATTTTGGCTGCTTCCCTGTGATTATAGAGTGGCTTTGTGTGGTATGGTAGGTGTCCTATTGGGCCCAGTTCCTCAGCCTCCCCAATCACCTTAGGTGGACACTCTTGTTGTACCCCTTTGCGGGCTGGGTGCATAGTCTTGTTGTAGTTTAGCCTTGATTACTGTTGGTATCGCTGGGAGGAAATGACCTCGAGGCCAATGACTGCGAGGACCCGCTGTGTTTATAGTGGAAGAATTGCTGTGCTGGAGACACCTTTATGGGGCAGGACTCGCTTCAGTGGGGCCTTGGTGCTCACTGAGTCTGCCTCTTGAGTGTGTCCCTTATGGATGTGAGGAGCTGAACTCTGGTATCTAGCCACTGGGTAGACTGGCTCCTGGGTCTCCAAGTAGGTGCAAAGTCCACTGCTGTGTGAGTCCACCCAGCAGGAGCTACAGTGAGATCTACAGATTTCTCCTCTTTGTTTGGGGTTTGGAACTTTTGGAGCTTTCTGACCCAGCTGCAGTTTGTTAGGTTAGGTTGCAGGCAGACAGGTGATTCATTTGCTCTACTGCACACAGCTTGGGTGTGGTTGTAAATTGGGTGGGGCGGGGTCTCAGAGAATCACCAGGCCAGAGCAAACAGCGATGGCTATCATCAGCTGTCTCCTTGTCTCGGCAACACCGAGTCCCATAGTCCCATGCCCCCACAGTAACAATGATCTCTGCAAGCCGCTCTATGAGAAAGCCACCTTTGCTTTCCAATCTGATGCCAAACAGCCCAGTTTCTCCCCATAGGAGTCTGGGTCTCCAGAGTCTTTCCAGAAATGAGTTCAGTGCAGTCGGGAGCTTGTATCTCCCTTCCAACTGAAAAAAATTGCACACCCATGTTCCACCATTTCACAAGCCTCCATACCTCTGTACTGGTGCCTCTTTACCTTCTACCCAGTCTCAATGCACCGTTTTCTTTCCTTCTAGTTGTAGAACTTCCACTCAGTCAACTTTCCCCTGGTTCTGGATGATGGCCATTTTGTCTTAGTTGTAGTTTTAATGTGGTTGTGGGAGGGCAGCTCGTACAGGTATATACCTTGTGCCGCCATCTTGGTTCTCTCTTCATGACTAAATAGTTTTAAAAATTCCCACAGCACACCAGTTGGAAATCACTGCCTTTGAGTAGTATTTTACCTTTTAGTTACCTAAGCAATAACTTTCTACCAAATTAACAATGATTTCTATTATATTTTACTCTATGGTTTCTACCTCCAGGTCTTTACTTATGTAAACTCACACCCAGGAAGTGGCCCTGGTCAGGGCTGGAGGGCTCGGTGTGCGGACGATGGCCAAGTGAAGCTTCCTCCATGGGCACAGGATTCCAACCCCCAGCAGGAGCAGCCACTCATGGACTATGGCCTGGGGGGCTCTCACCATACACTGGGGCCTTGCAGGCTTCTTTCTGATAAACACAGTGGGGCAGTGGGGGTGACGTGTCCCAAGTGGGGGGCGGACAGCAGAGGCGAGTGCTCCTCTGCCCCATCTGCAGCCATGGCTGCGGCGTCTGAGGAAATTCAGGCCGTGCTGCTGTGTGGGAGGCGGGCCCAATAAATAATCTTATCTAAAGGTGAAAGACTCTAATGCTGTCCTAAATTTGGATCCAGAAAATGATGTGTCCTCATACCATTCTATGGAACAATGTGGTGGAGGTCCTAGTGAGTGCAATAAAGCTAGAAAATAGGGCAAAGGCATGGATGTTAAAAAGGAACAAATGAAATGTGTGTCAACAAATTACAGATTGAGTATGCAAAAAATACTCAGGAATCTAAATAAAGGCTACCATAGTTAGTAAGTTAACAAGGTCACAAGATCCCAGGTCAATGTACAAAAATTAATTATAGTACTAGAGGCCCGACACATGAAATTCATGCTTGTCGGTGGATGGGAGGGGGGGTGGGAGGAGGTGGAGGGGCTCAGCTAGCCCAACCTGCACCCTCTCTGATCTGAGCGCCCTCAGGGAATGTTCTACTGATGGCTTAGGCCCATTCACCCTGTTTCTCTGCTCTCTACAGACCTGCCTGCTCAATGCCACCACAGGCCCTGGTGTCTGCTCTCTGTAGAGGCCTGCTTGCAAGCAGGGCCCTGCTGTCCACTCACTGCAGGGGACTAGAGTGCTGCTTGCCCTTTACCCCCGCGGTGAAGGCTTAAAGGACTGGAGGATTCCAGTGGTGCGGAGGGGATTGGGCGCTGCCATCTTTGTTACAAAGTGACAGTCAATTTGCATATTCTGTCTTTATTAGATAGGATAATATAGTAGTAAGAATAATTGAAAATAAAAATTTAAAAATAACATTTACTATAGTGTCTAAAAATCATGAAATACATAGAACTATGTTTATTAAAATTTGCATTATATATATACACATATGTTTATTAAAATTTTCATTACACACACACACACACACACACACACACACTAGGGGCCTGGTGCACAAAAATTTGTGCACTCGGGAGGTCCCTCAGCCCAACCTGTGTCCTCTCACACAGTCTGGGACTCCTCTGGGGATGTCTACCTGCTGGTGTGCCTGGTCAGCCTGGGTGAGGGGCTGATGGCTTTTTGCAGGCTGGCCAAGCCCCTCAGTGTGGACCCACAGACCATTGGAGTGTGGCCAGCCTGGGTGATGGGCTGAGGGCCGTTTAAAGGCTGCTTGCAGGCCCTTCAGGATTTGGGTCCCTACTGGGGTACCTGGCCATCCTGGGTGAGGGGATGATGGGCTGTTTGAAGGCTGGCTAAGCCCCCCAGTGGGGTCCCTCACCCCATTGGGGGGTATGGCCAGCTTGGGAGCTGGCCTGAGGGCTGTTTTCTGGCTTTCAGGCTGCCTACAGCTCCCATTGACCCAATGTTCCAGCAAGGCTGGCTGGAAGTAGTTTTCTGGGGTTTATTTATCTTCTATAATTGATACACTGTTCCTTTAAGCCGATGCCTAGGCAGGTAACAAAGCCGCCTGTCTGCTTCAGCTCCATGGCTTCTATAATTGAAGAATGTTGCCTTAGAGGCTCGGGCGGCCTAGGCAAGCTGTTTCCTCCATTGCTGGTGCAATGGAACCTGCTGTTTGGTTCAGCTCAGAGGCTTCTATAATTGAAACAATGTTGCAAATATGTTGTTGCCTGAGCCTGGAGAAGCCGAGCTAGCTGGTAGACAGTTTACTCCTGCTGCAACGGAAGTGTCTGTTCACTCCAGCTCCATGGCTGCCAGCCTCCATCTTGGCTGGGTTAATTTGCATACAGCCACTCTGAATGGCTGGTGGGCATGGCTTAGGCATCCCAAAGAAATGGTCAATTTCAATATTATTCTTTTATTAGATTAGATATATATGATATGAAAATAACAAATATTCCTGAGAGAAATTAGACAATACCTAAATAATCAGAAAGATATACTATGCTCCTGAATTAAAAGAATCAGAATTTTAAAAATTCTCATTAAACAGATGCAAATAATGCACTCTGTTAGGCTAGATTCCTTTCCTCAGTGCAATGTTTGTGAGATTCCTCCACAGGGTAGCCATGTGTTTGTACTTTTTGCTACTGAGTATAAGTGTGTGACCACATGTTTTCATTTTGCTTGGGTAAAAATCTAGAAATGGAATTGTTTCATATACATGGTGGGGCAAAAGTAGGTTTATGGTTATAAATACGCAAAATATGCAAATTATACTGTGTTATCTTTCATACAAACAACTGTAAACTTACTTTTGCCAATCCTGTAGTATGTGAATAATTTTCTTTAAGAATTTACTGCTAAACTGTTTTCTAAGTGGTTTTACATTTTGCCTTCTGTAAGAAATATTTCAGAATTCTCACTGCTCTATATTTTTGCCAAAACTTGATATATATGGAAATTTCTTTGTATGAAATTCTTGAGAAGGTAAATTTAAAGGTGACAGAAAACTGGTAAATGCTTGCTTGATGTGGTAGAGGAACATTTGGAGGAAAAGAAATAGTTTTTATGTTGATTGTGGTGGTGGTTAATGTATTATGTTGAATCAAATTTGATCTAAATATACCCTTAAAATATGTGTATTGTACTGTATGTAAATTTACTTCCAAAAAGTTATTTGTGAACAACCCAATGGATGTTTTTTTTACTCAAGCACTCTATTAGAGAGTAAAGCACTACTGCAGTAGACAATTTTGACTAATTTTTGGTCATAAGTGGCTGTATCCCTCTCCTAAGTTGATAAATTCCTTCACCTGGTAAAATGGCACCCTTCTCAGTATAGAGGATCCTCACCTGCAGGGTGGGTACTGGGTGGACCTGAGTGCGGCCCAGCACAGGAGTCCTCTAACCTCCCACTTTGAATTAGAAGCCCAAGCAGCACAGAAACCCTTGATAGGTGGCTATGGACCAGTTGCTCCCAGTGTCTGGCACTGATTTGGTCAGTGGTGCAAAGTGCAGTGTGTCTGTGCCTGGCACTCAGGCACTGAAATCTTTGTGTGACAATCAACCTAGCAACAGAAAGCCACCAGGCAAATGCACTATCTCCAGGACCAAAGGAAATACCTCTGACAACATCAGAAGGTCTGGACATCACTAATCAGGAAAATCTATTGGGGTCCCTGTCAACACGTGGTCAGGAAAGTGGCTTTTTTTTCTCACTGTACTAGGAACTTCATCCATGCCAAGAGACACCTAGGTGGTCCAGCAAGAGGAATTCAGCCATCACAGCACTCAGCTTGGGAACCTCTCTCAGTTTCCCACTGGCAAGGAAGATTCCACCACAACAAGTGCTTTTACATATTGCTAAAGTAAGTTCTCCAAACAGAAAGGGAGTGAATAACAAAATATATCTTAGTAAACCAGGAAGGCAGGACAATGGCAACAGTAGAAACAACTGTATATACAATATAATATTATTTACAAGTCACAGAAATCATATTTGAAGAATGAAACAAAAACTATAATGCTATTTGATACTCACAACATGCAAATTTAAATGGGAAGGTAAAGGGATCTAGATGGAAGTAAGTTTTTCACAATTCACTTGAAGTGGTAAAATGTTCATTCCAGTAGACTTTGATAACCTATATATTGAAATTGTAATAATCTGCACAAATGCTACAAAAAATATACAAAGATATACTCATCTAATTTTAATAAAAACATAATATTAAAATTGACTATTTCTTTGGGATGCCTAAGCCACACCCACCAGCCAATCAGAGCGGCTGTATGCAAATTAACCCAGCCAAGATGGAGGCCGGCACTCACAGAGCTGAGTAAACAGGCAGCTTCAGCTGCAGCAGGAGTAAAACTCTTTACCGTCTGCCTGGGCTTCTCTCGGCTCCAGGCAACAACATATTTGCAACATTGTCTCAATTATACAAGTCACAGAGCTGAAGCCAACAGAAGGCTTTGTTACCTGCCTACGCCTCAGCTTAAAGGAACAGTGTATCAATTATAGAAGATAAATAAACCCCAGAAACCTGCTTCCAGCCAGCCTTTCTGGGACATTGGGTCAATGGGAGCTGTGGGCAGCCTGAAATTCTGAAAAAAGCCCTCAGTCCATCACTCAGGCTGGCCACACCCCAGTGGGGTGAGGGACCCCACTGGGGGGCTTGGCCAGCCTGCAAACAGCCATCAGCCCCTCACCCAGGTTGGCCAGGAATCCCAGTAGGGACCCAAATCCTGAAGGGATCCCAGACTGCAAGAGGACACAGGTTGGGCTGAGGGACCTCCTGAGTGCACAAATTTTTGTGCACTGGGCCCCTAGTTATAAATAAATCAAGATTAAATTCTAAAAAAATTCAAGTGACCCATAGGAAAGCAAGTAAAGAGAAAAAGAGAAATGAAAGTCAGAGGAGACAAATGTAAGAGAAATAACAGAATGGCAGACTTAAGTGTTAGCATATCATTATTGACCTTAGATATAAATGGTGAAAATATACCAATCAAAAGACAGGATGAAAGAGTGCATTTTAAATATGCACAATTCAACTATACACTGTTTATAAGAAACTCACTTCAAATTCAATGATATAGGTTGTTGGAAAATAAAATGGCAAAAAGAAAATCTTATCTAATAAAAAGGCAGTATGCAAATTGACCATCACTTCAACACAAGATGGTCGCCCCCTTGTGGATACAAGATGGCCACCACAAGATGGCCTGCAGGGGTGAGCATTTGGGAGGGAGCAGGCCTGAGAGGGAAGGCTTGGGGGTGATCAGGCCTGCAGGGGAGGGCAGTTGGGGTGGACCAGCCTTGCAGGGGTGGGCAGTTGGGGGGAACCAGGCCTGCAGGGGAGAACAGTTAGGGGTGACCAGGCCAGCAGGGGAGGGCAGTTAGGAGCTACCAGGATGGCTAGGGCGGGAAGTTAGGGGTGACTAGGCCAGCAGAGGAGGGCAGTTAGGGGCAATCAGGCCATCAGGGGAGCAATTACGCATCAATCAGGCTGCAGGCTGGCAGGAGAGTGGTTAGAGGGTGATCAGGCTGGCAGGCAAGCAGTTGGAAGCTAGTAGTCCTGGATTGTGAGAGGGGTCCCAGATTGGAGAAGGTACAGGCTGGGCTGAGGAACACCTCCCTCCCCCATGCACAAATTTCATGCACTAGGCCTCTAGTATAACACAAAACTTTAACAAAAAGTACATGTGGCTATATTAATATCTGAGAGTGTAGATTTTTAGAGCAAAGAAAATTATTACAGACAAAATGGATATTGCAAAATAATAAGAAGATTAGTCTATCAGGATGATATAATGATCCTAAATGGGTACAACCAGATGCCAGAGCCTCAAAATACCCAATTCAAAACTGACAGGGTTGAGGAAGAGAGAAAAATTCACAGGAGACTTTAACACTCCCCTCTCAGCATTTGACAGAACTACTAGAAAGGAAATCTGCAAGGATATAGAAAATTTGAACAGCTTACTCAACCAAATGATCTAATGCACACAACATCAGAAGAATATACATTCATTAAAAAAAATTTGTATTGACTTCAGGGAGGAAGGGAGAGGGAGAGAGAGATATAAACATCAATGATGAGAATCATTGATCGGCTGCCTCCTGCTTGTAACCCGGGCATGTGCCCTGACAGGGAATCAAACTGTGACTCCTGGTTCTTAGGTCAACATACAACCACTGAGTCAAACTGGCTAGGCTCTACATTCTTTTTTAGCATCATGGAGCATTCACTTAATGTCCCGAGCCATAAACAAACCTCTATAAATTTGAAAAAGTTGAAATTACAGTGTGCTCTCTGACCATAATGGGATTATACTAGTAATCATTAACAGAATAAAAATGGTAAACACTAAAAAGTGTAGAAACACTATTAACTAATCCATGGATCAAATAGAAAGTTTCAAAAGCAATAAAAAATTGCATAGAAATGGATGAATATAAAATGCAACATATCAAAATATGTGGGATAAAGCTTAAGGAACACTTAGAGCACTAAGTACTTACATGAGCAATGAGGAAAGGCCTCACAAAATAATCTCACTTTACACCTCAAAAACCAGAAAAGGAGGAGCAAAACAAACTTAAAGCAAGAACAAAGGAAACACTATAGAACAGAGAAAGGTAAACAGAAAAAAGTCAATGTAATAAAACAATGGTTCTTTGAAAAAATTAGTGTAATTGATAGCCTCTAGTAAGATTAACAAAAGTAAAAGGAGAGATTATACAAGGAGAATATAAAAAAATGAAGTAGCAGATATCACTGAAGATCCCACAGCCATTAAAAAGATAATAAAAGAGAAGCAATTATTGAGATGGCGGCAGAGTAGGTGGATCTTTCTTGCACCTCCTTCCAAAACCAACCTGGAAATAAAACTAAATTGGGGAGCACTCACCCTGAACGACCAGCTGAAGACTAGCTGAAGAGAAGGCTTTTAACAGGAAAGGCAGAAACCACCTCAAGACTGCTAGGAAGGGTGGTGTTGCAAGAGGGGCTGGATCAACACCCGTAGGTGGCAGGCCAAGGGTGAGAGGAATATCCCTGAGACGAGTGAGGCCTTGACACCAAGTTGGCACCAGAGCCGAGAGCAGCAGCCCATGTAACATCTAGCCATGGAAGGGCTTCTGGCTTCTATCTACCAGGGAGAGGAGACTGATGGAGATAAAGCCATTTTAAAAAACCAAAATGAAACAAACAACAAACACAAATATAGTGCAGGATTTTCATATGCAGTTAGCTACCGGAGGCTTCAGTGAAGGGAGGGTGGTGGTGCAGACTGGAGTTTCCTGAATAGACTGCGGTGGGAGGCTTTGGGGGAGACATGGAACATCAGTGGATGGGAGACCTGCACTTGGTCATCCCCTTATCACAGTAGCCATTTTTCTGAGAGGCACAAGCCTCTTCCAGCAGGAACAGCTGAGGAAAGACAAATATACCATCTTCAGTGATACAGTTCATCCCACCCTCAGGAATCCTGCTTACTCCACCATCCACCTCACCCCTGCTGAGGGGACAACAGCAGAGGCCAAGCCTACAGGGCTGGGCATTCACAAGGAGTGTCAGTGACTGGCTTTGGTATGAGGCCTTTCCCTGACTTTTCTGTGAACCTGACGTGTGCTTCCCGCTCACATGAGAGCTAAGAGAAACTCCTGGCTTCCAGCAGACACCCCTGGACTGAATATAAGGGGCTCTGCCCTGCCAAGGTCAGGAAAATATCATGGGAAAGATTCAGACATGTGGCTCTTGGACAGGGAAACACATCTCCCATCTTCCACAACATCTGATCAGCACCTACCCCTCATGGGAGACCCAGAGATCTCATTCTCCTAATCCTGCCAAAAGTCCTTTTAGAGAAGTCTTTTTTTAGTGATTAAGTCTGACAGCTGGCCTGCAGGTGGAGGCAGGCAGAGGCAGATCATGAGATGCCATGGGATACTTGCTGCTATGCCTGTGGACCTCATGCTATTAACAAGCCAGCCTTACAACTCAGCTCAGCTCCTCTCATGTACAGTCCAGCCCTGTGGAGGCAGCCACAAACTCTGGATTGCTTGAGGTTTAGAATAGGCTGCCAAGAGCCAAATGTGGACAGCTTCTCAGAGTGGCTAGCACCAAAGTCCCTCCCAGGAGACCCAGAGCTGGCATATGAAACAGTGAGACTGAGCGCACATAAGAGCAGGATCCAAAGAGAGTTCCCAGCAAGCACTAAACTCTGCCAAGACAAACTCCATTTCATTTTTGGGGGCATTATTTTCTCTTTTTTATTGCTTTGTTATTATTTTTGTGTTTTTTTTCCTTCCATATCTCTTATTTTTCCATTTCCTTTTCTTACTCTATTTTTGTCATTATTTCACTTTTTTCCTTTATTAAATTATTTCTTATTTCTCCTTTTTCCTTCCTCTTTTCTTTTATACATTCTACTTTTCTTTATTTTTATTTGTTCTCTTTCATATATTTTTCTTCCCCCACTTATTCATTTTGTAATTTATTCTTTTCTTTTATATTTATTTTAGTTCTTTTTTCTCCTTCCTAATTCTCTTTTCTTTTTTGGTAGTGGTCACTGTTGGGGTGTTTTCTTTTGCAGGTTTTATTTATTTTTTGTTTTATTTTGTTGTGTATTACTTAGTTCTGTCATCTGTGGCACAACAGCTCACACGATGTGGTTGGGGTTGAGCCTCACAGACAGACAGTCTGATAGGAGATACCATTCGTGAACCAGACAAAATATCAAGACCCAGTTACAACAGGCGAACCCAAAAACTCACTCAAGGGACATTCCAAGAACACATAGCTCAGGTCAAGAGAAACACTTCAGGCCAGAAGGGACTGACATGAAGTACTCGAAGTAATGAAAAGCAAGCATCTGAAGGCAAGATTACTATATTCAGCAAGGCAATCATTTAAACTTGAAGGCAAAATAAAGACCTTCCCAGAGGAAAAAAACAGGCTAAAGGACTACATTACTACCAAACCAGCATGGTAAGAAATGTGAAAGGGACTGCTTTAAGAAGATAGAATATGAAATGGCGGTGGAGTAACTGGATACTGCATGGACATGTTACCAGAACCAAACTGGACTTACAGCTAAAACCCAGAAAAATTTCCTGAACAATCAACAGAAGACTCACAGGAAAAAACCCTGATAACTGAGGATTGAAAGTGGAGACTGCATAGAGACTGGTAGTAGAGTCAGAGGCCCAAAAGGGCTAGCGGGCTTCCACAAACAACTGAAGTTCTGGAGAGATATCTCAGCTGTGGGGGGTTGCCACTGAGAACTCTGGGGTCTAATCCCCAAGCTGGGCCCTCCAGTAGAGAGCATCAGAATTGAGAAGGGTATCCACATAACATCTGGCTGTGAAAAGCAGCAGGGTTGCTATCTGCCAGGGAAAGAGCTGGAAAATCAGTTACCCTCTTAAAGGGCCAACACATAAAATTCCCTGTGGAGCCATCCACCTTGTGCTCCAGCAGAGGGAGGCCAGAGTGGACTGGAGCTGTGTGAGCAGAAGCTAGAATCAGGGGCTTTGAGTTAGAGCTCAGAAGGCAGACACCCTGGTTTCCTGTGCTGAATCATTCCCTCATGCAGATATTTGCTATACAGGCACCCTCGTCTGGGGTAAAGACAGTTGATTCACCCTATTGGAAAACACCTTGCCCCAGGGCTGCAGAGTTGTTCAGGCCCTTTATGAGACTGAGAATAACATTTAGCCTCCAGGCAGAAGCAATTGCCCTACCTTGTTCAAAAAAACTATTGCCATATCTGTAGACTGTAATAATTACCTGAGGGCAATCTTAACTAATAAAAGCGTAATATTGAAATTAACCGTTTCTCCAGGATGGGATGAGCCATGCCAACCAGCTAATCAGAGCGACTGTATGCAAATTAGCCCAGACAACATGGCGGCTGCCACTCACGGACCTGAGTAAATGGAAGCTTCCATTGCAGCAGGAGTGAAAGTGAAACTGCGGCCTGTTCCGCTATCTTGCCTCAAGCAAAACACATATTTGCAACAAAATAACAATTATAGAATCCTGGGGAGCTGAAGGAAACAGCAGGCCTGGCCTCACCACTAAGTAACATTGTCTCATTATAGAAGCCTGAGGTGAAGCAGGGAGGAGGCTTCGTTAGTAGGCCGGCTTAAAGGAACAGTGTATCAATTATAGAAGATAAACAAACCCCAGAAACCTGCATCCAGCCAGGCTTGCTGGGACATTGGATCAATGGGAGCTGTGGGCAGCCTTAAAGCCTGAAAGCGCCAATCAGCCCATCACCCTTGCTGGCCACAACCCAGTGGGGTGAGGGACGTTCCTGAGGGGCTTGACCAGCCTGGAGACAACCATCAGCCCCTCACCCAGCCTGGTCAGGCATGCCAGCAGGTGGACATCCCCAGAGGGGTCCCAGACTGTGAGAGGGCACAGGCGGGGCTGTGGGACCTCCTGAGTGCACAGAGCGGCTGCAGGGCAGAACAGTGCAGGACCCAGGACCCATGAGTGGGAAAGAGGCGGCAGGGTTGGTGGCCTGCTTGGTTGCTCCCTAGGCCCTTTGCGGGGCACCGGGGAGTGGGAAAGCAAGGCTGCAGGGTCCGGGGTCCTGCTTGGTGGCTCCCCAGACCCCTTGGCGGCACCAGGGAGTGGGAAAGGAAGGCAGCAGGGGACCGGTGAGTGGGAAAGAGTCGGCGGCCTGCTTGGAAGCTCCCCAGGCCCTTTGGGGGGCACTGGGGAGTGGGAAAGCAAGCTCTTGGGGGCTGAAGGCCTGCTTGGCGGCTCCCCAGGTCCCTTCCAGGGATCAGGGAGCAGGAAAAGGATGGTCTGACCACGAGGTGGGGTTTTCCCTGCTTTCTGGTGGCTGGAGGAAGATGGGCAGTAGGCAAGCTTGGGAGGCAGGCAGCACCCAGCCCTGGCCACAGCTCAAAAAAGAGAACAACATGTAGGGGTTGAGAGATCAACATAGAGGGGGTGCCTGCTCCAAGCCTCCACGGTGTGCCTGGGGGCAGGCCCCCGGCAGGTAGACACACACAGGAGGACTGCTCTGAGCCTCAGAGCAGGACCCCAGTGGTGACACACACACACACACACACAAAAGGCGCCTGGCAGACTGGGGCCATCATAGGACATCCACTGAGGGGTTCCAGACTGTGAGAGGGGGCAGGCTGGGCTGAGGGACCTCCACCCTCCCCCCGTGCACAAATTTTGTGCACCGGGCCCCTAGTTCAAAATAAAAGCCTATCAGTCTGTAGAAAGAGGAGGTTTCTGGAGCCTTTGAATCTTTGCCTGATCTAATTAGTCAGAAAAATGTTCGACACTGTCGAACATAGAGATTGAGAAGCATAGCATTTCTACCTAATACATAGTCACAAACCAAAACAAGCAACCAAAATGAAAAGAGAAAGAAATAACCCCCAAAGGAAAAAAAAATTTCATGAAAATAGAAAAGAAAAAAATCTGGAGTAGCAACACTTATATCCAACAGAAGAAGAGGTAAATGAAATGAAGTTCAGAATAATGATGGTAAATAGAGCATGAGAAAAGATATAACTATGAAAACAGAAATAAAGAATGGCATAGCACACATAAAAATACATTGGAAGGGATACACAGCATATTAGGGGAAGCTGAAGATCGAATCAGTGATTTAGAAGACAGGGTTGAAAAAAATCAATCAAAGAACCAAAGAGAAAAAAACAATGAAAAAACAGGAGGACAGCTTAAGGGAGCTGTGAGACAACATGGAACATAACAATATTTGAATAGCAAGTGTGCCAGAAGAGGCAGAAAAGGAAAAAGGGATAGGGAACGTGTTTGAAGAAATAATGGCAGAAAGTTTCCCTAACCTGGTAAAGGACAAAGTCACACAAGTTCAGGAGGCACAGAGAACCCCAAGCAAGAAGAACTCAAGCAGGACCACAACCCTGAAACATGATAAATAAAATGCCAAAAAAATAAAGGCAAAGAGAGAATTTTAAAGGCAACAAGGGAAAAGCAATTTTTTTACGTACAAAGGAGCTCCCGTAATACTTCCAGCTGATTTTTCATCAGAAACTCTGTAAGCCAGAAGGGAATGGCATGAAGTACTCGCAGCCGTGCCAGGAGGCAGGTCCCAGCTGCTGCTCCGTGAGACTTCTGCTGGAGTTCCCTTCAGCCCTGCCGGGGGCCAGGTCCAGCTGCTGCTCCATGCGGCTTCCACCAGAGTGACCAGGCTGGCAGGGAAGGGCAGTTGGGGGTGATCAGGCTGGCAGAGGAGGGCAGTTGGGGGCAATTGGGCTGGTAGGGGAACAGTTAGGTGTCAATCAGGCCAGCAGGGGAGTGGTTAGGGAGTGATCAGGCTGGTAGGAAGAAGCAGTTAGGGGCAATCAGGCAGACAGGCAGGTGAGTGGTTAGGAGCCAGCAGTCTAGGACATCCCTCAATGGGTCCAAGGCCTAGGGACTATACCCATGCATGGATTTTATGCACTGGGCCTCTAGTGTTGAATAAGGGTGGTCTTCTTAGGGGAAATGGTTTTAGTTTTGTCCATTGAGTATAAGGTTTGGTGTAGGTTTGTCTTATATGGCCTTTATCATGATGAGATATGTTCACTCTATTTCCACTTTACTGACAGTTTTTATCAAAAATGGGTGATGGGTTTTGTCAAATGATTTTTCTGTATCTATTGATATTACATTTGATTTTTGTCTTTCAACTTGTTTATGTGATGTATCCCATTTATTGATTTGTAAATGTACCAGCCTTGCATCTCTGGAATAAATCCCCTTTATCAAGCTGTATGATCTTTTAAAAATATTGCTGGATCTGATTTGCTAATATTTTGTTGAGTATTTTAGCATCTATGTTCATCAGGGATATTTGCCCGTAATTTTCTTTCTTTGTTGTGACTTTATCTGGTGTTGGAATTAGGGTAATGCAGGCCTCATAAAAAGAGCTTGGAAATATCCCTTCCTCTTAGATTTTTTGAAATTGTTTGAGAGGTATGGGTGTTTGATTTTGAATGTTTGGTAAAACTCTCCTGTGAAGCCATCCAGACCTGGGCCTTTGTTTGCTGAGAGTTTTTTGATTACTTCTTCTTTCTATTCACCAGTTGTTATTGGCCTATTCAGGTTTTCTGGTTCTTCCTGATTGATTGAGTTTTGCATTTTTCTAGCAATTTATCCATTTCATCCACATTGTCCAACTTGCTGCCATATAGTTGTTCATAGTATTTCCTTACAATCTGTTGTATTTCTATGGTGTCAGTGGTTACTTCTCTGCTTTCATTTCTTACTTTATTTGGAGCCTCTTTCTTTGTTTCTTAATGAGTTTGAATAATAGTTCATCTATTTTGTTTATCTTTTCAAAGAACCAGCTCTTGGTTTCATTGATATTTTAGTTTTTTGTCTGTGTTTCTTTTTTTTGTTTGTTTGTTTTTTTTGTTTGTTTGGTGGGGCTATGGGAGGGAGGATTTGTTTATTTTTTAGTCTCTATGCCATTTATTTCTGCTCTAATGTTTATCTCCTCCTTATACTTACTCTCAACTTTTCTCATTGACCTCTTTCTAGTTCTTTAAGTTGTAGAGTTAAATAATTTATTGTTAATTTTTCTTGATTTTGAGGTAGGTTTGTAGTGCTATGAACTTCCCTCTCACAATTGCTTTTACTATTACCTAGAGATTTGGGGTTGTTGTGTGTTCATTTTCATTTGTTTCTAGGAAGTTTTTTATTGCTTTTTTGACCTCATTGGGACCGAGAGGTTGGCTGTTCCCACCTGCTTGCTGGCCCCACCCCTGTTGCGGGTATCTATCAAGTGATTGGAGCCTTCTGGCTGGGGAAAGGAACCAAGAGGTGGTCAGTGCACTTCATAGTGACTGGTCCAGTGGTCATTCTGGTTGTTCTGCCATTAGGGTCGATTTTCATATTACCCTTTTATTATATAGGATAGAGGCCTGGTGCATGGGTGAGGGCTTGCTAGCCTGCCCTGAAAGGAGTCCTGGATCAAGGTGGGGAGGCCCCACTGGTGGTGGGGCTGACTGGGGTGAGGGGCCATGGGGTTTGCAGGCCAGTTCTGCCCCTGATCAGGATGGGGGTTCCTACTGGGGGCAGGGCCAGCCTGGGCTTGGGGTTGCCAAGGGTTTGCAGGCTAGTCATGCCCCTAATCAGGGTGGGGGAGTCCTTGCTGGAGGGTGGGGCCAGCTTGGGTGAGGAGCTGCTGGGGGGTTGCAGGCTGGCAATGCCCCCGATTGGGGTGGAGGTCCTGACTGGGGTTGGGGCTGGCCTGGGAGAGGGGCTGTGGGTGGTTTGCAGGCCAGCCACATCTCCAGCTTTGTCAGAAAGGATGTCTGGGATGATGTCCAGAAGACATCTGGTCTATCCGATCTAATTAGCATATTACCCTTTTATTAGTATAGATAGTACTGGTTGTCCTATCACAGTGATGAGACAAGAAGAAAAAACAAAAGGCATCCAAACTGTAAAGGAGTATGTAAAACTCTCATTATTTGCAGATGACATGATAGAAAATCCCAAAGATTCCACCAAAAAACGACTAGATCTAATATATGAATTTGGCTATGTAGCAGGATACATCACCTCACACCTGTCAGAATGGCTACCATCAACAAATCAACAAGTGACAAGTGCAGGCAAGGATGTGGAGAAAAGGGAGCCCTAGTACACTACTGGTGGGAATGCAGACTGATGCAACCATTATGGAAAACAGTACGAAGTTTCCTCAAGAAATTAAATATATAACTGCAATTTGACCCAGTAATCCCACTTCTAGGAGTATATTCTAAGAAATCCAAAATATCAATCAGAAAGAATGTATGCACCCCTATGTCTATAGCAGCATAATTTACAATAGCTAACATCTGGAAACAGCCCAAGTGCCCACTAGAAGATGAGTGGATTAAAAAACTGTGGTACATTTATACCATGGAATACTATACAACAGTAAAAAAGAAGAATCTCTTATCTTTGAGAAAGCATGGAGGGACTGGAGAGTATCATGTTAAGTGAAATCAGTTGGACAAAGACAAGTATCACACGATCTTACTCGTATGTGGAATCGAAGTAACAAAATAAACTGATGAATGGAATGTATCCAGAGACAAGGAAGCATGAAACAGAGTTCTGAATCTCAGAGGGAAGGCAGGGGAAGGTGGGTAGGAAATAAATAACCGAAGATTTTGTGTGCATATATGCATGGTCCATGGACACAGACAATGGGGCGGTGAGGGCCTGGGCCTGGGAGGTGGAAGTGGGCTGGAGGGGGTTGATGGGGGAAAAAAGGGGACATAAATAATACTTTTGACAATAATTATTTAAAATATATATATAAATGGAATACTACATGGCTGTAAAAAAAGAAAGAACTCTTACCCTTGTGACAGCATGGATGGACCTGGAGATTATTATGCTATGCAAAATAAGCCAGCTAGAGAAAGACAAATATCACATGATCTCATTTATATGTGGAGTCTAATGAACAAAATAAAGGGATGAATAAAATAGATCAAGAGACAAAGAAGCAAGAAAAAGACTATCGAATCTCAGAGGGAAGAAGGGGTGCATGAGAAGAGAGTAACCAAAGAGCTTATATGCATAACCATGAAGATAGAAAATAGTGTGGGAAAGGCCTGGAGCCGGGGGCTGGTGCAGGCTAGGGGTTAATGGGGAAAAAAAGGGACTATCTATAATACTCTCAACAATAAAGATTTAAATTTAAAGTAAAAGAAAAGAACAGGAAGAAGACAGGGAAGTCTGCTTTCATCTGTCTTATTCAATATAGTAGTAGAAGTCTTAGCCACAGTGATCAGACAAGAACAAAAAACCAAAGGCATCAAAATTGGAAAGGAGAAAGTGAAACTGTCATTATTCCCAGATGACATGATAGCATATGTAGAGAACCCTAAAGACTCCACCAAAAATTACTAGATTTAATAAATGAATTTGGAAAAGTGACAGGATACAAAATTAACATTCACAAATTGATGACATTTTAATGCACCAATAATGAACTCTCAAAAAGAAACTAAAAGTAAAAAATCCCATGTATCATTGCAACAAAAAATTACCATACCTAGGAATAAACTTAATTAAGGAGGTAAAGACCAGTACTCTGAAAAACCATAGGATCTTTTAAAAATAAATAGAGGCAGGCAGATACAAACAAATGGAAGCATGTACTGTGTTCATGGGTTGGTAGAATTAGGTTTTATTATCCTAAATTTACTAATCAGAAAACAGGCTGGAGGAGATAAGAAACTTGTTCGAATAGTAACTGGCAGCACAAAGTTTCTATTATAACTCATGTTTAACTTATTCTAGAGCTCAACTTTAAGCCACTATAATTTAATACCTTAAAAATTATTGATATATGTAAGATGTTTTGCATACATTACACATTTAGTGTAAAAAAGACACAATTAAAAAAGTCTCAATTTTTCTTTTCTGATCTTATGCTGAGGTGACTGGTTCGGTGGCGGGCAAAGCTGGTTCCATAGAGAGAACAATTATAAGCCTCTAAGGAATCCGTAAATGGTAAAGTTTGTCAAAAAGTAAAATATTACAAAGGCGGTTGCTATTAATTTTTAAATAATTGCTGGATCCCAGTTCCATTAGCAAGAAGCGACATCTATAATCTGCCTAATTTGATAGGGCTGAACTTCAAAAACGGATGAAGTCTTTTTAGTTTTTCATCTCAAAGATAATTAGCTTGAAATATTGGAAAAGAGAATAAATCACAAATACTGTTATTTCAAAGACATTTTCTGCCACTTGATCCTGATTTGGTTGATGTCTAGATGCATAAAAAGTAATGTTCCATCTGTGTGCAAGTTTTGCACATTTTATTCAGAAATACCATTCTTACAGGGTAGCCCCTAGGTGATCATTTCCAAGGTTCATCTCCTCTCGTGTGGCAGTTATTCAGTGATTACTTGGAACCTCACAAGTATAAACAGCAAATAAGAAAATGTGGTAAAACTGAGAAATATCAGGAGGTCAAAGACAGGCGAGGGGACTTTTCTGTGCAGGCTTGATTGATGGTTACTCCAGTTCTTCTTGCTGCTTCGAAAGACCAGGAGCCACTCCTGAGCCCTTCACCCTGAGCTCTCAGCCCCCTAGGAGGAACCTCAAGAAGACATATATGTCTGCCTGATAGTTTTAAGCAAGGTTTTTGCTCAACATGTATAGCAACATGGACATCTGGGCAGTACTTGGAAAACTGAAACAAACATTTGTCCACTAAACCCAAAGTTTGCCTTAAAGGATTATGCTTCGTCTCTTAGCATTACCTCATTTCTAGCAAAACCTCTCCCAGGGAGACCCTGAACAAGGTCCAAGTCCATGTTCCTCCTGTGGCTTCACCTGACGTGTGCATGTATCATGTCCCCTCCTAACTTGCTCACCCTAAACAGTTATTTCAGCCCTCTAAATAACCACTTCAAACACCACTCACTAGCAATCACAAAATACCAAACACAGTAATTTCCAGTTTGTCATGCCCATTATGCTGACCAGCTACCTCAGGACAGAAATGCTGGTATTTGAGTCCTATGGTGGACAAGGAAGGGAAATAGTAGCATATTCCTTTCACTTTGAAAAATCATCTACCCTTTTCCAAATTATGGACTCTGGCTGCACATCTTTTAATAAAACATTTCTAAGCCTGATCAAACTTCTGGAAAGTTGCAATAAAAGCCTGCCTTTTGTACTGCTTCCCATGTTTGCCCCATTACTATGAGAAAAAATATTAGTCCAAACACCTCATCGGTTTGAGAACTGTAGCCATAGGCAGTTCATAAAATGCAAATTGCTTCCTGGTTGGATTTCTTATTTACATGTGCACCACACCCACAATTGTTCAATTTGCATTGACCCTGTACATTTTGTGCTCAAATCTTATATATGTTCGCTGGGCTGGGCTGGGAGTGGGGGTGTCAGTAGATGGTGGTGGAAGGAGTTGTTTTGAAATAGGTTGAGAGTTAATGTGAGATTGCTTATGCAATAGGTAAAAAGCCTAAAGCACTGCAAAATATTAAAATATTTAAAAACACTATTTTACATGTCCTCTTTATTGAGGTGTAATTGACCTATGACATTGTATTAGTTTCAGGTGTATAACATAACAGCTCGATATGTATATATGTTGTGAAATGACCACCACAATGTCCAGTTAACATTCATCATTCTACATAGTGACAAAATTTTTTTCTTGTGACACACATGTCCTTTTCTGATATCACTGGTGCTTATATTCGACCTTCCAAATTCACTGTAAGGGCTGCACTAAGTGAATTCTCTCCCTGTATGGATCAGATAGAATCATTGCCTAATCACCTATTTGAAGTGTCTGTGTGAAAAGCAAAACTGATCTATCAAGGTGAAATTCATCTATGCAAATCGTGGTGGCAACTCCAACACAGTTCAGTTTTTCTCTGTGTCAGCGTTCTCACCACCACAGGACTTGCCCAGCTTGCTCTTAGCACAAGGTGTGTTCTTGACAAAGGTTTTTTTGTGGGGTGGCAGGCAATCCTCTTGATATCTACATGATCTGTTATCTCCTACTAGTGACCCAGTGCATGAAATTCATGCACATTAAAAGGGAAATATTTTAATATTGCTATTTGCCCTTTCCCTATAATAGAAGTGTCAGAGATGAAAGAAAATTAGTAAAATGTATATGAAAATCTTCCTCCTGTCAGAGTCTGGGGCATGCCATGGGAACCAGAGTTAAGTCCCCACCCACCCAAGTGCACCTCGAAATCATGAGAGACCCAGACCCGGCCAGCCCCACCCCTGCTGGGCTAGATCCAGACCCAGCCATCTCCACCCCCATTAAGCCCCTCCCAGTGGGGGGCACAGCCTCAGATCACCTGGCCCAGTGCCGGCGGGGGGACGAGGGGGGCAGCCTGAGGTCCCCAGGCTCAGGCCAGGGCAAGGGGCATGCGTTGAGGTCCCCATCAAGCCCCACCAGGCAGGGGGCATGCCTTGAGGTTCCCCATGAAGCCCCAGGGGCGGGGGGCATAGCCTGAGTTTCCTTGTGAAGCCCTGCATGGTGGGGGACACAGCCTCAGGTCCTCCAGCCTGGCATGGAAGGCACAGCCTCAGGTCCCCAGGCCTGGCACTGGGGTGGGGGACATGACCTGAGGTCCCTCATTAAGCACTGCCAGGGCGGGGGTCATATCCTGAGAGCCCCTGTCAAGCTCCACCAGGTGGGGGACGTGGCCTGAGGTCCCCCAGCCCAGTGCCAGGGCAGGGTGCATGGCCTGAGGCTCCTGTTAAGCCCAACTGGTGGGAGGATGCAGCCTCAGGTCCCCTGCCCTGGCCCAGCACCATGCAGCCTCAGGTCCCTGCTGATTGCTTGTTAAGGCTTGTTACAGGAACTTGGCCTCTGCTGTGGGTGAAGTCATCTTGACAGTTATGATGTGATGGTCAATTTGCATATTCTCTCTTTATTTTTTTTTATTTTTTAAAAATTTATCTTTATTGTTCAGATTATTACAATTGTTCCTCTTTTTTCCCCCATAGCTCCCCTCCTTCCATTTCCCACCCCAACTTCTGTCCTTGCCCCCGCACTGTCCTCATCCAGAGATGTACAATTATTGTCCATTCTCTTCACGCACCCCCAACACCCTTAACCCCCGAAAATTGTCCATCCACTCCATTCTATGCCTCTGATTCTATTCTATTCACCAGTTTATTCTGTTCATCAGATGTTTTATTCACTTGATTCTTAGATTCACTCGTTGATATATATTTGTTGTTCATAATTTTTACTTTCCTTTTTCTTCTTCCTCATTCTCAAAGGATACCTTTCAGCATTTCATATAATACTGGTTGGGTGGTGATGAACT
>PVJC01007906.1:0-49978 GCA_004026665.1 Murina feae
CCAGGGCAGGCGGGAAGCTTAGCTTCCTCCATCACCAGGGCAACCAAGTCTCGTGCTTGCTCCAGCTCTGTGCTTGCTGATGGCTGCCATCTTGGTTGGGTTAATTTGCATATAGTCACTCTGATTGGCTGGTGGGTGTGGCTTGGGGTGTAGTGGAGTGACACCGATTTGCATGTTTCTCTTTTATTAGATTAGATATCTTAAAGTCCTTTGTTTTCTTTTATATTTCTCTTATTATTTTGCAAATTTTGCTCTAAGTAAATCCATAGAGTTTGGGGCATAACTAATATTTATATAGTGCTATATATTGCTATATTATGCTTTAAAAAAACACATCTACAGGGGCCAACGCTAGGCAATGGTTCATAGCCCACTGCGCTGGAGGCCTGGAGGCAGTGGTTTGCTGGGCCAGCACATGGTGGCTCCTGAGAACGAACAAGTGTTGCCTGTTTTCAACTCCCCATCCATCTCTTCAACCAGATAGGTAGCTTGAGGAAGGTGTGAAATTGGACACGTGGGAGTGTTTGCACCATGGAAATTGGCTAATACTACATATCAGAGCTTTTCCTTTTTCTCTGGAGAGTTGGTGTTACATATTCACCAGCACACACACTGTCTGTAGATGAAGTTTCCTCAGCTAACACCTAGTTCCCTTCGCATTGTACCTTGTACCTCACCACCACCTAGTTTGTCTCTACCAAGAACAGACTTCATGCTATTGCTAGTGCTGTGGCAACTTGTACATGGAGAGGCAGACCAGAACATCAAGTATAGAAGAGGCAGGGACTGGACTCTGAAGAGAGGGGAAAAAAAGATTTCCTTTTGTTGATACCCATTAAAGTTGCTTGTGAGTTTAAAAATAAAAGGCCTAAAAACTCAATATCCCTAGAAACAGATAAACTGCACACTTAACTACACCATACATAATCACTGGTCCACACACAGATAATAACATGCTGAGATACTCATATAGTCATAGTTATGGGAGATGAGGCTTGATTTTTCAGTAGAACGAAATATAATTTGTGTTTCTGGTGTGTGTTGTGTGTCCATGTATAACCTCTGACTGAACTGAAAAGTGTGGGATGCATGTACATTAGCTCAAACTCTAAATCTGTAGTACCAGATTCATCTTTTTACTATTTATATTTTGACATTTCTTCACGGTCCAGGCGATCATTACCAAATATTCGAGGTGGTACTATTAGTGTGTTCCAAAAAATGTTCTAACAACAGCCAAGTCATAAAACAAATATCATAACCCACTCACATTGTATTCATTATACTCTAAAGAAGGAAAGCTCTCGATACCAGACATGTATATTAATGGTTAAACAATTCTGAAACCCCTCTGGCACTTGTGAAAACTGTGCAGCACCTCTATATTGGCAATATGATTTTCTGCCCGAGCAGAGAATATTAGAGGTCAAAGCTGTGTGGCCTTCGAGTGTAAAGCAAATATCAAAGAAGAGAATTGTTTGCCTGTTTGTTTTTTCATAATATTTTTATTTTTCATTTTTAAATGAATATTGTACACCTCAAATTTTATTACTTCAAAGTCAAGTATTGAGAGCTAGCATCTATGTAGACCACAAAGGAGAATGCTGTTTAACCTGGTGGCCAGCCTTGCACTGCACACACTGCTCCTTGCTCATCTCTGCCATTTTTCTTCACCTATTTCCTTCTAGTCCATTTCTCCCTTAGTCAAATATTTCTCATCTCAGTTTCTGGAAGCCCTCGTTGACTGAACTAGTGTCACTGATCTTTCCTTGTCCTTACTGCTTTGCTATGTAGTCTTCCCTGTCATGTGGGCTAATTGTAGGTCTCTTTATTCCCCAAAGATAATTTGTTTCTCATAGGTAGTTATCAACTTATTTTCTTTATGATCTGCACAACAGATCTATGTACAATACTAGATACAAGGAAGGTATGCAGTGAAAACTTTGGTTCATTTATTTACATTGAAAACTATTAAATAGACATATTCCTTAGTCATTATTAAAGTTATTAAAAAGTCATGGCATATTTGAGATCACCTCTATTTTTCTTTTTCTTTTTTTCTAGTTTTTTCCCCTTTAAAATAACTTAATTTATTGGGGTGACATTGGACAATAAAATTATATAGGTTTCAAGTGTATACTTCTGTAATATATCACCTGTATATTATATTGTGTAGTCACCACCCAAAGTCAAGTTTCCTTGAGATCATGTCTATTTTTCAATGTAGACTTTAGCTGATCTAAGAAACAGCTTATTTCATGTCCTGACACTTCTCCACACTTACATACACGGGCTAGAAGAGTTGTACACAGTGCATCCAGACAAGTGCATACACTGAGTATGAACATTCTCAAGGTATCAAAAAGGGCAATCCTGATATTTTTGAGGAAAATTTTTGATACTTGATTAAAACTTGAGACATAACAGAAATTCAAGTTGAATTTCAATATGCTAATTATTGTATTAAATTAATTTAAAATCAAACAGTTGAGAGTTCACTATCTGTATATGGTTATTTGGGTACACTGATTTATGTAATAGATGCAGTTTTGGAAAAAAATGATTATTGCTTTTTTGTGCCTTAAGCACATATGAATGTGATTCTTGCTGAAAATCCTTTCCAAAGAAAGGATTTTGAAGGATGAATAGTGAGCCCCTAATATATATGTCTTCTAAATTTAGGTGCTCTCAGATTAGATGTCTTAACATGGGTTTGTTCTACTATCCTTTCTTTCCTCACATTGACGAGAGATCCAGCCTTTGTCTAGAAATAACTTTAATCCAGTCCCACTATTCTTTTTTCCAGAATGGGCAAATATAGCTTACTGCTCTCTTGTCATTCTATTTTAACTTTGTGTCTCCTGATTCCTTGTGCATCATCCACTCTCAATGGCACAGAAGTGGAAAGCATAGGGGAAGGTCACAGTGAGCTTAATGTAGCTCTGCTCACAGATTCCATGGCTGCTCTCTGTCCCTCCTTCTCCGGCTTCACTTATTCTGCTTTTAATTAACACACAACTTTGAAAGATAAATAAATGAGATATCAGAATATGAAAGTAGTTTAGTCTAGTAAAGATGTTGGAATTTATAAAGGGATGACTGTATTCTGGAAGATGATTCATATGTGATAAACTTGATTTTAGCCCAACCGGTGCAGCTCAGTAGTTGAGAATGGTTAAGCATGGAGACCTATGAACCAGAAGTTCACAGTTCAGTTCCATTCCCAGTTAGGACACATGATGGGGTTGCAGGCTCAATCCCCAGTAGGAAGCGTCAGGAGGCAGCTGATTAATGATTCTCATCATTGATGTTTCTATCTCTCCCCCTCTCCCTTCCTCTCTGAAATCAATAAAAATATATTTTAAAAAAACTTGATTTTTACATCATAATAAACAATAACATTTTCTTCTCTAGGTCCTAACTTAGGCATTTATAAATTCAATTTTGGCACATTGGAACTGTGCTGTAGCAGATATAGCATTATCAGATTTTCTGTGTATCAATAATACTTTGAAGCCTTTTAAGCGACTGTGTCCTAAATCACTCTAAATAGGACTGAGGATGTGTATTAACTATTTATACAAATACAACTTATTTGAGAAAACAAGTACATTCACCTCCACTCCCCAACCCCCATCATCCTTGATCGGTGCTGTTGCCTAGATCAGTGATATCATTTTTTCACTATCAGAGTCTTGCCTCTTGCCAATCCATCTCCCACACTGTTAACAGAAGCATCTTAAAACCTTTCAGTTTCTTCCCAACCCCACAGGGTAAAAATCCAAACTAAACTAGCTACATAAGTTTTTTTTTTTTAATAATTTGGTCCTTAATTATATTTCGTTTCTTTCCATGGCAGTCTGACTCATATATGCTCTAAGCACAGCACACTAATCTCAACCTGCCATGTGTTTTATGCTTCTGTGCCTTTCTCATAGAGTTCCTTCTGCCTCATCTTCCCTGTGTCACTACTTACTGTGTTGCTATGAAGTATTCAAGATGTTTGTAGAATTAATGCTGGGGAACTAGGCAAGCAGTTTCTGTAAGGGGAAAATTATACCTATTTACTAAAGCTCTATGAAGAAAAAGCATGAAGACAATATTTTTGACCTTCAGTTATTTGATGTGGCCAAGAAATAAGGTATCTTGTTTCAAACACATCTATTGGTATCATTGGCTACTAATAGTGGCAAGTCCCTCGAGTGCTAGGTTGAGCAGGGTATAACTTTCCAAGGATGGGGAGAGGGGAAGTACCGGAATCTCCATGGAATATATGTGGTTTTAAAAAGTCCCAGTAATCCTGAAACCTAAAGGTTGTTCTTTGCCCAACAGTACCTGCTCCCACTTCCACTTCAGACAATTATCTTGAGAATCACTAGTTAATGAAAAAGGAACAAATTCAAAGTAAGAAAATAGTTTGAATGAATATATATTTTGACCAAAAATATATAACAATGATATTCCTCAGGGATCAATAAGATGACCTAACTTAGTCAACATATTTCTAACAATGAGAATATATAATGGAAATTCCAAGTTTGTGAATTATACTAACATATTTAAATTAGTGAAACAAGCTAATGATGTTAAAATGCTGGAAGAGCATATGTATATAGGTCAGCACAAAATTGGCAGATGAGTTTGAATGTAATAGATTTTGAAATACAATTTAAATTATATTTATAAGATAAAGGGCTTTGAACAAGAACTTTCTTAAAAAAAGGCACCAAGAAATCACTTTGGATGTTTCTCTAAAGATATTATCTTAATGTGCAGTTGTATCCAAAAGACCAATAAAGTAATGGGTATCATCAGGAAGAGAGTTAAGATATGAAACAGGACATGTTCTAATAGTTCTGTGTAAATAACATGGTATATCTACATCTGGAATACAGACGTCATCCTCTTCGCTTAGTATTGATAAAGACTACACATTTCAGTGGAAGCATCCTGGAATTAGAATGAATGAATGAATGATGGAAGACATACATGACATACGCTAAAAAATATAAGCTATCAACTGGAATAGTAAATGTTTATTAAGGTCCACATTAAGATGGACTATATTCAATGTCTGCAAAATCATAACAATATAAATAATAATAAGAGAGATTTTTTGGCAATTCCTAAAGTATTGGAACTAGCATACACTTCTTAAAGTCATAATATGCTAGGAGCAAGACAGATAAATAGATATGCAATATTACATTCAAAAAAACATATGGAAGTTGTTACTCATGTAAGTGTTGCATGCTAAAAGTATAAATAAGTTCAAGAGAGGTTTAACCAAAACCAAAAAGAAAAATCTATAACTGGTTAGTAAACGAAAGATATTTAGAATTCTCTCAACTCTTTTGAGTTGGTACTATAAAATATAATCTAAGATGAACTATTGTGTAAATTAATCATAATGTTTAATGCTACTTATTGAATTAGATAAACTACAAAAATATAATTAAAATTAGAAGAAAATTTAATAAATACTTCTGGTTAATCAATCTTTTAACCTTAGTTCTCCTGATATGATTAGAACACATTAATTCCTTAATACTGGAGTAATAACTTTCATTTGCTAATTTTAATATGACACTAGTTAATATGGGGTTTCTGTATCATTCTATCTACTTCAGCATTTAATGATGGCCTGCCAAATACAAACCCCTATACTAAGTAACAGGGATTTGTAGGAGTATAAGACAGTCTTTCTAAATTGCTTATAATTTAGAGGGAAGAAAAGGCTAAATTATTAATAACAATAGAAGAATTGATTCATAGTATAGCAGTGTGGTCTTAATGTAAGAAAACTAGGTAAAATATGATGAAGAAACTTGAATTTCAGTTTGGCATTGAAAGAAAAGTGTCGCTCAGGTAAATAAAAGCTATTAATACACTGATTCCTTAGCCTCACCTCAGAACCATTGGATCAGACTTTCTGAGGAGTTGGAATTGAGCATTTGAAAGTTTCTAAAGAGTTCATCGCCTCATTCCATGGAACCAGTCCATGAGGCAATGTTTGGGAAAAAGTGAAATAGAGATTCTCTGTAGTTACTGGAACTGGTGAGCAGAGCAGGAAAAGTGCCCAGCAATTTGTATGGGAGAGGAAGACAATAAGCAAAACAATTTATTGGGGGCCAAAGGCTCATGTAAGTTGTAGAGGAACAGTGGGAGAAAATCATAAAAGCTGGAGTCAGACTTTGGAGGGCTTCGAAATCCAAGTAAAATATTTTGGTTTGCTTTTTAATAGAGTGCGCCATTGAAAGTTTTGGGATATTTGGAGTGGATGAGTAACTCTTATAGCATGTGCTTCATGAATGCATAAAAGGGTAAATATAAAGACAGAGGCTGGAAGCAGGGATCCAGTTAAGGAACTGTAATTATTGCTGAGGTACAAATAATGAAGGCCTGGGTGAACATGATGGCATTGGAAACAGAAGGGAAGTACTAGATACACATTTGGTGGTATAAAAAGGGTGTCTGGATCTCCTTTTAAATACTGTCTTCCTCTATAAACCCAAATGTTTTTATTACTTTCTTCTTTTTCATTTCAGTTTCATTTGTATGAAAAATATAACTACTCCGCATTAGAACTCATTGTTTAGACTGCTAGCAAAAACTGTGTGCCTAAACATTCCAAAGAGAGCCAAGGGCCAACGTGGCTTTAAATCATGCTTTAGTTTTTCAATGCTGATTACCAGCAGAATCTAAAACTGAAGTATCTACAATTATCTTATTGCTGGGTGGCAGAACATTTCAATACAAGTTACAAAGAAAAATAGGAAAGAAGGTGAAGGGATTAGCCACAGAACAGATATGCATAACCCACAGACACAGAAAACAGTGGGTGATGGCCAGAGGGAGGGGTGGCGGGGTCTGGGTGGATGTGGGCAAAAAGGGGGAGGATTGGGGACATCTGTAATAATGTCAAAAATAAAATTTAAAAAAGGAGAGGTAAATAGGAAAGATTACATTAAATATATACCAAGCAGCAATACTTCACAGGACCTAGTGATAGTTAAAGCAGAGGGACAAAGTGGATGTGTGGCTTATCTTGTAAGCTGGTGCCTCTATGAATTAGATGGAACCTGAGCTGAGAGTAAAATGTCAATGAGAGTGTTCACATCTTCTTCCTTTTATGACCACACTAGGGGCTCGGTGCACAAAAATTTGTGCACTTGGCAGGGGTTGGGGGGGTACTTAATCCCTGCCTGTGCTTTCTCACAGTTTGGGACCCTGGAATCCATTGGGGCACACCGCACACACGGAGGGCACACCTCCCTGTGTGCTGTGTGCCCCGCACCGATTTCCAGGCCTCAGACTCAGGGGCGGAGCTGACTCAGATCCTCAGCCTCCCCCCCACCCCCCAGGCCGCCCAGCCGCCTGGAATCCATGGGGGGGGGGGGCACGGGCACTCAGGGAGGCTATCCCTTCCTGAGTGCCCGTGCCCCCACCCCATCACAGATCTACTTCCAGGCTGCAGGGCAGCCTTGGGGCCTGGGCTGGCTTGCTCTGCCAGGCCCCCGCTGCCCTGCTGCCTGAAATCAATCGCGGGAGCACGGGCACACACGCCTCTGTGCCGGAGCCCCTGCGATCACGGATCTACTTCCAGCTGCAGGACAGCCTGGGGGCCTGGGCTGCCCTGCGGCCTGAAATCGATCGCGGAGGCTCGGGCACTCACGGAGGTGTGTGTGCCCGAGCCCCCGCGATCACAGACCTACTTCCAGGCTGCTTTCTGCCTGGAGGTGTGGGGCTGCGGGCGGTCGCTCCTCCGGCTCCCCCGCCCGTGTGGCCTGCAGGAAGGCAACAGATGGCGGCAGCGGACACCAGGAGGCAAGCCTGCGGGTATCCGCTGCCACCATCTTGGCTGGGCTAATTTGCATACAGCCGCTCTGATTGGCTGGTGGAAGTGGCTTACCCTGTCTCGGAGAAACAGTTAATTTTACTATTTCGCTTTTATTAGTTTAGATTCCCCTATCAGTTTCATTTGTGGTGCCACTGCGCCCATTCCCTTCTAGCAAAATCCAACTCTGCTTTCACAGAAGGGAGAGTCCTTACATCCATAGTCTGAGTTTATGTGTATGTGATGCTCTCCAGACACATTTATATTTTGAACCTTAGCCCTAATCTTATATAAAGAAAAGTTTGGTTTTCTATTAAAGATATTTCACACTTTAGGAAAAGCCAGAAAATGAGAGACATTTTAGGAGTAAGAAGAGATTATTTTCATTTCTGAAATTTTTCTCATATATTCTGGGATTACAGTATCCACATCTATTCTGATCATTTTGGAGCCACTTTTAGAACATACTAAAGTTGTATTTAGCAGATGTAAATACTTGACATGATTAAATAATTATTTCTTAATAAAAATTGAGAACATACAGTGATTACAGAGCAAATAAAAGTATTTCCTCCCAACTGGTGCAGGGAATGTGTTTTCCCTGGCCCAAGGGAGAAACTGGCCCCCTGGTGTTCTAGAGGCCATAAGGAGAAGGACAAGGTCAGCAAAGGGGTATAGCAATTTACTTCTGTGCAATATGGCTCAACATTGTTCCAGTGACATTCTTCAGTAATTTGCCACTGGAATCATCCTATTTGTTGCACAATTGAATAGTTCGCTTTTCATTCTGGCATGGTTTTAATCCCGCTGAAACAAGCTGTTGCAACTTACATTCTTTCAAAAGAAAACACTGCCATCACTGTACCACATGTTATGTACTTTCTAAAGATCGTCTAATGTTTATTTATTTTCTTAATAAATCCCTAAGTGAATGGCATGGTTCTTTTTACTTAACATGACAAGTCATGTAAGTAGTTTTGAACATCATTATGGAATAGAAAGAGGATTGATAAGAGCTGTAATTGATTTATCCTGCAATGATGAAGATGGTGTGGAATCAATTCTCTGTTTCAGGACATTTCAGTTATATTTGATACCAGCAATTGTGCAATCATTTGTAACTGTTTTGAGTTTCATGCTGATTTGATGGGAATTACACTTTCTGAGTTTCTGTAATAATTTATCTATTTGTGTTTCTTTCTTGCTGGCTTAACAGAGTAGGTTTTTTAAAAAAACCTCACCCGAGGATATGTTTATTGATGAGAGAGATAGAGAGAGAGAGAGAGAGAGAGAGAGAGAGAGAGAGAGAGAGAGAGAGAGAGAGAGAGAGGGAGAGATATCAATTGGTTGCCTCCCATACACACCCTGCCTGACTGGGGATTGAACCTGCAACCTAAGTATGTGCCCTGACTGAGAATTGAACCCACAACATTTTCATGTATGGGAGACATTCCATCCAACTGAGCCACCTGTCCAGGGCTACAGGGCATGCTTTTTAAAAAAGTGACCCAAAGAACATTATCATTATCAACCATATGAATCAATTGTGTTATCTTACAATAGTGGATTCTAGGGTTCATGGGTAAAAGTAAGAGAACCTGGAACCTGCTGGAGTCACTACCTCTACAAAGTCTTTTGTGTCACCTTTCCAAGTGAAAGTCAATAAAGAAATGTGGGGAAGTTGAATTCACTTCTTTCCCAACTCAAACACTGAATCATTGCCTCCAGGCAGCAAATTCAGCATGTGCACCAAATAGCTACCTAAATGTGAAAAGAGAGATTTGTCTTCCATGTTAAGTAGTCACTCTGCTTACTTGATGGCACAAATTTAATTCAACCTAAGATAATTTGTTGTGTGTTTGTCTGCTTTACTATAACTTTTGAGAAAGTAAATTTTGAATAACATGCATATATCACTTAAGATCATTTGCCTATATTTTAGGTTGACACCTTGAAACAGAATATTGGTAGCTACATCTTCTTAATTGGATATTATCTTATACTAGAGGTCAGGTGCACAAATTTGTGCAGCAGTGGGGTCCCTTGGCCTGGCTTGTGGGATAGGGCTGAAACTGGCTCTCTGACATCCCCTGAGGGGACCCGGATTGCAAGAGGGCAGCAGGCTAGGCTGAAGGACCCCACTGGTGTATGATCAGGACTGGGAGGGAGATGGGAAGTTAGCCAGCTGGAGAGGGATCACAGGAGGACTCTAAGGCATGTCCAGCACTTCTTGCTCAGTCCCGATCAGCCGGTCCCCAGCAGCAAGCTAACCTACCAATTAGAGCATCTGACCCCTGGTGGTCAGTGCATGTCATAGCTAGCAGTTAAGTGGTCTTAGCATATCATTAGCATATTATGCTTTGATTGGTTGAATGGAAAACTGGATGACCAGACACTTAGCATATTAGGCTTTTATTATATAAGATAATTTGATGAAACTTGGTTCATGATAGAAGTTACTTACAAGAAAATACATGACTTGTAAACCATCTTTAAAATAAATTTAAGAATGAAACAAGTTTTAAATAGTACATCAGTCACTTATTTTCTTATAAGCAATTTATCTATGTTGGTCAATGTAAGACTTGTGTTACTCTGCTTTCAATCATATTTGCTTTTAAGGATCATTTTGGTTTGAGGTAAATATATCATTCATTTCACTGAGTACCATCTTATATACAAAACTGCTACTTTTAGAGATACTCTTAAAATTAAATGTATTCTATTCCATTTGAATAGTATGGAGCATTAAAATTAGTTTAATCATCAAAATATTTTATAGTTTATTTTAATAAATTGTGTATGACATAACCATTATTTTACTTCATTCTAAAAATTTCAGACTAACAACTCATTTGGATTTTAATAGTACAATTTTTATTACCTTTCATAGAGTCAGAACAGTAAAAATTGCTTTGTTTTTATATTCAATGTCAAAACAGTGACTTATAGATTAAATTATTAGCTGTCATTAAGAATTCAATAAGCTATTTACTTAAAATACCCTGATTTTACTAAATAGCAGAATAAAAGTAGTTGAGAATCTCACTTACAACCACTGGCATCACTGATTGAACTCAACTATAGAGATCTTGGTCACAACTAAGCCAAGCCTTTAAAAGTGGTGGATAATAGCAATAATATGATTGAGAAGTTACTGGTTGTAATGTATTAGAAAGATATAATAATAAGCAAATTAAAAATGAGATATAATGATAAGGAAAGAGAACTGAGAAACTTTCTATCCACATCACACCAAGGGATTCTCACTCCCATGGTATAATGAAAGTGTTCAATGGTTCCATTTAACAACAGAGGAAGGTATTAAATAGAAATGGTAATTATGCTTCAATACATGTCTTAATACCATTCATGCTAGTAAAATTTAAGCCCTGCATGCTTAAAATTTAATGCCTCAAACTGAGACATTGTGATTTGCTTCATCTTTTGAAGATCTCAGTATTGTGATCAGAGCATGGAAAATTATGAAATTCTAGGATGTAGTTGCAGATTAAAGAGGGAAGTAGGGATAGGAGAGCACATGAGAAGCTACTTTGAGTGACACCTACAAATACTCTTCTTTTAACACTGAGAACATTGGGAACATTGAGTAAATAGTAAATATTAAAAAATTGAAACACTAACATTACCACCAAGTTTCTATTAGTCTGATATCTTCTGATTTTTTGTGCCATGTAAAATGACTTTTTATTGCTAACAAACAATTAAGCACAACTAGAACTTTATTGTGCATTCGGATCACAGAGTGATTTGCTTATGCCAAATTTAGGAACAAGATACAGAAAGAAGTCATCACTTCAAGCTCAATGTCTTCATAAAACTCAAACATGTTCCAACCCAATTAAAACAGCATCCCCCTAATTTTTGCATGTCATCCTCAGAATCAGTCAAATTTGAAACTATCCTTGACTTCTCTTATCCTTGTGCCTTAACCAAAACATCCACTGGGTTTAGAAGTTGGGGAAATGAACAAAGCAAGAGAAACAAGTGAGAAGAAATAATTTCAGTCATTGCTGTCAAGTATGTTGAGTATTTGCATTCTATTGTAGTTGCTGAAAGAAGCTATGTTTGACATCAAGGTGCTTTATCCAGCATTATGCTTCACTTCCTAGATAATTAACAAAGTGTAGAGGCATTGACAAGGGAACCATCCAGAAAATAGAAAGAAATGCTTCCAGGAGCTCAACAGCTTTCAGGGGAAAATTCCAGGATATACAGATAAAAGGGAGCAATTTGAAGTGTCCTGGGATGTATCTATCATGTTTGTCCTTTTGTCTGCAATGGTCACCAATCATGTGTAGAATTTATAAGCTATTTTCCTTGGTTATATGTGAAAGTAAAAAGGCTTGAGGCACTCTTTTCTATGTTTCATCTTATTAGAGAAGGTAAGCATTTTTTTTTTAAGGTAAGCATTTCTAAAGTGATAAAAAACTAATTCAGGAAGGAAGCCAAGAAGAAAATAAATCTAAAGACACTAGGGACTCCAAACTATCATTAAGAATATGGCCAATAAAATAAATTGATACAGTAAAGAAAGACAACATATATTCAGAGTGCTGAACATAGTTAAGCATCTCAACAATTGTCTTCCTCACAAATGAACAGTTATGATGTTCTAACTAAGAGTGGTAAATCTGGTCTTTTTGAAAGATTGGCAATGGCATCTCATGCTTTATGTAACAATGAGGAGCATTCAGAAAAGCTTTCTGAAATGAGGTTACTTACTGGTTAGCAAGCAACTGAACACAGATTTGACACAATTTACTAGGGGGCTTGCTTGGGGTATTCCTGACATATGTATCAAGATGTAAAGGAGAGCTAGTGAAGATTCATCAAGCTCATGGAATACTGACACATGTGGGAATGAATGACAGCACCAAAGAAACTTGGGGTCTCTAGTCACATTGAAATTCTGAATAGGAAAATGAAAGACATGAGAGCACAGGTGTTGTTTTCATTTCTTCTTCTAGTTTAATCTCATGACTTTATAAGTTAAAGGAACAGCTATAACCTGCCCATTAACAATAGTGTTGAAAACAGAACTTCTATTTCTGGTCCTTGGCTTAGAGTAACTAAAAAAAATGGGCTCCTGAATTTTTCTGCACATTTTATGAGGAATGTTTCTGACAGGAAAATGAAATTGAACTGCATTAGGTAAGATTATGTTTGGCTTAAACAAACCTAATATTTATTTCTCCTTCCAACAAACATCTGGAGACACGACAACTCTGTTCTACAGAAATACCTGGGAATTTCCAGGTTCCATTCAGCTCATTGTTCCACAATCTCAATGTTTTGCAATTTCCTTGTTCTCACAATCTAAGGTAGAATCCAACTTCCAGCAGGAAAATGGAATAAAAAAAGAAAAAGTGGGTACAAAGAGCTCCTGCTGGCTACCTCTTATGAAAGATTTCTCATCATTGCTATGAGACCCTTCACATGTCGCACTAGCTAGAACTTGGTCACATGGCCACACTGAACTGCAAGGGAGACTGGGAAATGTAATGTTTATTCTGTGCAGTGAGCTAAAAATTATATTGCTATAGAAGAAGAGGAGAAAGGAAATAAAGGAACAATGAATAATCTTTGCTCATAAAATTGGGGAGAAAAATTCCTATGTATGGTTTAATAAAAGGATGAATGACATAATGAATGACATTGTGTTGTCATAAGCCTGAAGATTTAAGGATAACAGATAAGACAAAGAGAGAATAGAAAACCAGGTATTCCTCATGAAACAAGGGGCGGGGTTAAAATGTGTAACTTCAAATAGCATAAAAAAGCACAGTTAAATGGTTAATAGTAGATGCAAAAGAAATGCATTGTATATAAGAGGTGAAGACATCTCTCAAATTTGCCAATCTAATCTAATAAAAGAGTAATATGCAAATTAACCATCACTCTGAGACACCTAGGCCATGCCCATCAGCCAAGCCATGCCCCCAATCAGAGCGACTATATGCAAATTAACCCAGCCAAGATGGCAGTTAATTTGTATACACAGGCATGGAGCGAAGGCTGAAGACAGCCTAGAAGGAAGCCAAGTGCTGTCGAAGGGAGCCAAGTGGCAGAGAAGGGAGGAAGCGAGGCAGCAGAGAAGGGAGCGAAGCCTGCTTTGGCGGGCTTCGTGCCCTTCTCTGCTTTGCTCTGGCTCAGGAAACCCTATTCTCTCAGGAATAGGCTGAGGAAGCCCTATTCTTGCAGGAATCTTACTGCAATGGGCCTCTAGTAATAAATAAATGAAAGGAATAGTTAATATGTCGGTGTCAAAAATTTCTGGTATACTCATATATCATTTATTTATAGTTTATTCCTTGTCAATTTACATACAAAATTTGAGGTATTTGAATTAAACCTTTAAAAAGTATGATAGTCAGGAATACTCAATATCAGACAGAAATATAAAGATCCAAACTGCAATGAAAAAATGAGCTGCATGTCAACAAAACATAGGAGATATGATTTACATGAATGAAGTTCTGGGCATTTTATAACCTCAATATAAGCCACCTGTATGTCACTGATTTTAAAAGTTTATATAATATTAAGTTGAATTAAGAAATTCAGCTCACTCCTTCTCAATAAATTGTATGTATACTACCCAGAAGTTTCTGAGGTGCTTGGTTAAACATAAACATTAATTTATGTTTAATACATAGTAATTTAACTAAAGGCATAAAAACAAATCTTTTCCAACTTCTACCTAGTTTTTCTAAAATTAATTATATATTTTTCCATTTTAGAAAAAAATTGTTTGAGTGCTTTCACAGTTTTATCAAATATGGATGCTTGGCATTTAGAAAGATGAGATAAATTTGCTCATGACCCAGTTTATTCATTCTTTCATTATTTAAACAAATCACAGTTGTTTTCACTATTATATAAATAGGTTCACTCATTGTCATGTGCTGTTAAATTTACAGCCTTAACAGGCTATTAGTTAACAATAGGAAGCATAGAAAATACTGACTTAAACATAAGTTCATAGGAAACATTAAGATAATTCTACAATTCATTTTTAGATAATCTTCTCTAGGTCAGAAAGTAACTGTGCTTAGAATGGGGTTCAGCAATAGTAAACACTCAAACAAATATTTGTTAAATAATTTTGTATGTTGTAGAATATATTCTGACAATCATACTAGAATTGGCTTTATTTTCTTGATGGGGGGTATAATGATTCTGTTCACTGGCAATACTTCGTTTGTGAAGCACTATTTGCAAATAGCAGAATGATAGTATCTCTCCTATATCATATTAGAAATTATGTCAGGTTGTAAAAATAAGTGAGCTAAGTTTTAAAGCACAGACTAGAATTATTCCCATATATATCAAAGTAAGAAAGTTTGTTTTGACATCTTTAATGCTATGACACTTATATTTTAATTTATGTTTAATACATATTTAATTCTGCACATATCACTTATGATTCTGAAATTTACTTGTTCACAAACCCATGCTTTATTGCATAATTACTTTAAAGAGAAGCATTCATCATTTGTTAAAAAGGAATAGTTGACACATGTCTCTATATCTAAAACTAGAAGCCTGATACACGAAAGTCATGCAAAGGGCTCGGCCATCGCAGCCCCAGCTGCCTTGGCCCTCGCAGCCCCGGCTTCATCTGGAAGGTCGCCTGGACGGTTATTTCACTCTTTGGCTGTTTGGTCGGTTTGCATATTATGCTTTTATTATTATGCATATGACTTGTTATAATTAAACAGCTTTTATAAAAATACCCTTGAAAAATATACTAATCTGAAATAAAATTTCTTTTTTGATAGGCACACTTTTTATTATATCAAAACCTCAAAATAACGAATTGATAAAAATTATTCCTTAAAAATGGTGAAATTATATTACTATGGTTGAGGTCCATATTAAGGGAAATAATGACTAATATTCTGTCTTAGATTATTATATCTATGTTGGTCTAGTTCCTGCTGAGAAGCTGGTTTTAAGTCAATGATATATAGCTGGTGAAGAGCCTGGAGTCCATGTTGAATGAGGCAGGGCCGAAGAAGCTGCAGATGCTTTGCCCAATGAGTGCATGAGCACTATCTTTATCTACTTGAAAGACTTTATGTGGCAAAGACATTGATTTATTCTGAATATACACACACATTTAGTAACACCTAGGATCAGAGCTACCAATAAATGTAATGAGCCACTTCAAAATTGGTAATGTTCAATAATGTGGCTATACAGCAGACAATAAATCAGTTGGACAAAACAAGATGACCAATAAAAGGCAAAAGATAGGCATTGCATCAGTAAAAAAAAGAAATGGAATATTTAATAAGTAATGGTGAAAAAACTGGCTAGCTATTTTCAAGAAAAATATACCAGTTTAGAGTTTCATCCTTTACCACACCCCCACATTAATTCCAGATGAATTTAAAAGATATACTTAAAACTAAAACTATAAAATGTATTTCAGACAGTGAAATGAAAAAAAAAAGATTTTTAAGTTAAATAAATAACAAATTAGCAAAAAAAAATCTAAAGATATGGTTACACAAAATTAATCATTTTTGAATAAATTACTCAGAGAAGTGCAGGATTAGAGAAACAGTGAGGTTTAGGGACAGACTATGAGATGTCCAGAGAGCCAAAAGATGCATAGGAGAAGGTTATCATTATCTAAAAACCCCTTGGATTTAGCACTTAGGAGGTTATTGATGACCTTGGAGAAAGCCAATAAAGACATCAGAAGTTAGAATACAAGAGTTAAATTGAGGAAAGTGAGATTTACTCTATACTTTGAAGAAATGTGGTACTAGTTAAAGGGAACTGGAGAAGTCTTTTGAAAAGATTCCAGAGTTAAGAGTATTTTATTCAACTGGCCCACAGGCAAAGACCCTAGAGAATGTGAGAAGTTCAAGGGCCTACAAATATATTTAAACCTTTAAAATTAAGTACTAGCAATGAGAATTGAAAAGAAAATTAAAACAAAGATTAGAAAATATTTAACACATAAAACATACCATTAAATCAAATTTATAAAATTTATATTTTTTTCCATAAAATTTGAAAGTGATTTGATAATTTTTCATTTTGTAAGAGATCCTAAGAATGTACAGTACTTACAAAAAATTATAGATAATGGTGAATTCAATTGGTTCCTTTAGGTCAAATAAATTTCAAAAGAAAATTTATATAAAACTTTGAAATAATTATAAAATATTGTATCTGATGAGAAATCTATAATAATAAAAGCATAATATGCAAAATTGACCGAATGACCAAATAGCAGAACGACCATCTGTATGACCTTCCAGATGACCACGCTATGACACGCACTGGAGCCAGGCCAGCCAAGGTGGGTGCGATGTGATTGGTCAGAGACGCCCCCCCATTGTCCCACAGAGGGAGGCATAGGCCATCTGGCTAGTGGCCCAGGCCACCCGGCCAGTGGCCACAGAAAGAGGCGCAGGCCACCCTGCTGGCAGCACTGTAGGGGTGGGCAGGGCCTCCCTCTGCAGGGCAATTGATCTGGGGACCTGACAATCAATTGCCCCACAGAAGGAGGCCCAGGCCACTGGCCAGTGATGCTGTGGCAAATGTGTGGGGGCAGCCAGCAATCGCCCCACAGAGGGAGGCCCAGGCCAGCCAAGCGATCACATTCCACACCTTTCATCTGCAGAGGGAGACAACCAGTGGCGGGGAGGGGTCAGCGTCACACAGATGGCAAGCAGAGGCAGTGGCAAGAGTGGGGCCAACTGCTGGTAGCTGGAGGAAGGAAAGCCCTGATAGGTCCTGATTGCTGGCCAGGTCTAGGGACCCTACCCAAGGTGTCCTGGATTGTGAGAGGGGGCAGACCGGCTGAGGGACACCTCCTGCCTACCCCCCATGCATGAATTTTGTGCACCAGGACTCTAGTATCTTAATATTTAATCTGTATAGGGCAGTCTCAGGAAATAGCAGTACCTAGGGTCTATGAAGATCTTACAACAGCCCTAACTAAGGAAAAAATTTAGAAAGTGGGTTTCTGTAATTAAAAAGCAAGGAAGTATAATTGGTAATTATGAAGATATCTAAGGGAAAGTAGGAGGAGAGAGAATCATCAGTCTACTGTTCTTTAAGGGCAATTATTTTGAACTTAAAACAGCAAGCACACATACAACAATAACTGGCGTAATTATATGCAAGATATGTGAAAAACATAAGACTGAGATACAGGATTTTAATATGTTGCAAATACAGCATATATTTAGAAAAATTCTTAGCTATCCTTATAACTGTGTCAAAAATCATAGCAGTATAAATATATACCTTACCCTTATTCTTTAATTAAAGCCATACTAACATTAAACTATAAACCAAGCTGATCAAACATGAATGTTTAACATAGGTTACTATTTACTTACATAATTTAGTTACAATTTGCAAAAAATTCTCCAGACATTTTGGAGTGCACTGGGGATTTCTGTATGCATGTGCCATGCAGTTTTAATTTATAAGCCCATGTATATAAAGAGCTATACAAAATAGCCAAAAAATTCAACCCACAAATATATGGGTAAAATATAAAAAGTACAGTCAAACTGCAACTAAATACCCAAGAAAAATAGAATTAATTTTCAAAAACTGTTTTGAAACTTTCTAGTCTTGAGATCCCTTTAAAGTCCTGAAAGTTATTGAGAATTTCAAAGAGCTTTATTCCATATGGGTTATAATTACTGCTGTTTCCTACATTAGAAATATAAAGTGAGACATTTTAAAAATGTTTATGCATTAACTTATTTAAAAATCACAGTAACACATTATGGGTCAATGTGAACATCAACAGGCAGTATAAACATAGGGAGGAAAAGCTGGGTTTATATAGTTTTTGTCATTTTCTCTTCCTATCTATACTGCACATTCAATTAATTTTCCTAAAACACAATTTATATTCTGACATTTTTCAAATTTCAAACCTCCAATGACTCCTTATTGTCTACAAACAATAGTTAAAATTTCTTAAATCGATAATAAAGGCCCTCAACAATCTAGTCTTAGCTCCTTTCCACCTTCTTCTATTTATTAGAGACACTTCCTACTCCAGACAGCTGTAGTTTCTCTTTTCTGAACATGATTTTGGAATCTTTTACTCAATGGTCTTACATATACTTTACTCTTCCAATTAGCATGATGCTTCCCCCCTGTGTTTCCATTGCACCTATTTCATCCTTATCCATCCTTCAAGATCTCACTCAAGTTTTGTCTGTTCCTCAACTCCTCCCTTGATCACCTGGGATATGCAACATATCTTCCTTCTGAATTTCTATTGAAGTGATTTTTCATCCTATTCTTTTTTAGCAATTGGCACATACTGCTGGGTATCATTCATTTTCTTTTTCTGTAGCAAGAGAAAATTCTAACTGAATTTTGATATACATTTCATTCATGTCCAGATATTTTTATGACATCAGGTTTCTAAATATTACTGGACCTCAGTGATTTTTACATCCCAAAGCACCTGAGAGATAACACACATATACAGTTACCTGAATACAGAATATTTGTATTTCCTACACTTCCCAAAGTGTGTTTCTATTATAATCTTACTCCTCATAACTATCCGTATTTCACAAAGAGAAGTCATAAACTTGGTAGGCAGATCTTAACCCACCACTGAAGATATTATCAGCAGTAACTAATAATAAGCCCCAGATATATTACATATTTGGGACAAGAATAAGTAATAAAAAGTATAAAAAGTGTCTCACACATTCAATCATATTATGTTGTTAATTAAAATCTAGATTGTATTTTAAATTAACAGACTTTTTAAATAACAGTTTTAGATTTACAAAAAAAATTGGGTAGATATAGTTCCCATTATATCATTCCAACCTCTCCTCACACTCCTCTAATTATTAACAACTTGCATTCATGTGGAATATTTATTAAAATTGATGAGTCAATAATCATTCATATTGTTAACTGAAGTCCATAGTTTACACTAAAGTTTACTCTTTTCTACTAGTATATGTACTTCTATGTGTTTTGACAAATGTCTAACATCATGTATCCACTATTATGACACCATACAGAGTCCTTTCATTATGCTAAAAATCCCATTCTTCACATTTTCATCGCTTCTCATCTCTCCCCAAACTGTTGTCTGTGTAGTTGAACCCTTTCCATAATGTATTTTTCTAGTATAACATTACTTCTCATAACTGTCCATATTTCACAAAGTTGAAATCACACAGTAGGTAACCTTTCAGACTGATTTTGCTCTTTTAGCAATATGCATATAAGGTTCCTCCATGTCTTTTTGTGGCTTGATAGTTCACTTCCTTTTATTGCTGGCAAATATTCCAAAGTATGGTTTACCATAATTTGTTTATCCATTCATATACTGAAGAACATTTGGTTGCTTCCAGTTTTGGTAATTATGAATAAAACTCTGAAATAAATGTTCATGTTCAGGTTTTTGTGTAGAGATGAATTTTCAAATCAATTGGGTAAATACCAAGGAGCAGGACTACTGTATTGTATGATGAGTATGTTTAGTAAGAAACCACCAAACTGTCTTCCAAAGTGGCTGTACCATTTGCATTCCCACTAACAATGAGAGTTTCTGTTGTTCTGTATCCTTGCCTGCATTTTGGTGTTAGTTTTTTTTATTTTAGTCATTCTAATAGTTGTGCAGTAGTATCTCATTGTTGTTTTAATTTACAATCCCCTAATGATGTAAGATGTTGAGCAGATTTTCATATGCTTATTTGCCATGTGTATCTTCTTTCAGGAGCATTTGTTCAGATCTTCTGCCCAATTTTTAACTAGGTTGCTTTGTTGTTTTATTGTTAAATTTTAAGAGTTGTTTGTTTTGGTATACTAGATGTACATTTGTACATATATTTTTGTATGTATCTGTATGTACTTCAATGGAATAATAAATGGAATCTTTAGCCATAAATGTAATGTCTATATATATAAAAGGCTAATATGCTAAGTGTCCAACTATCCGACCAGTCACAATGATGCACACTGACCACCAGGGGCAACTGCTCAATGCAGGAGCTGCCATGATGCACACTGGCCATTTACAGAGAAACAGCACTGCGGACCTGTAGCCCACAAAGCAACACAACACTCTGCTTCCTCCAAGTGGGACACAGGCCCTGCTGCCACCCCAGAGCAACAGCTCACCAAATCGCAGCCAATGCTGCCAAGATCCTATGGCACAAAATGCTGCCCATAGCCCAGCTCAACTGAGAAACAGTCACTGTGGGCACCAGGTAATGACATCACGTAGCAACACCTGGCTTCCTCTCCCTAGCGGAGACTAACCTCCTTGCCGTTTCCTCAGCTGAGGAACACTACTTGCTTTATAGCCAGGTGCAAACATTTCACACTGTAACTAAATGTCTGTGAAGCATTTTCCTGTGCCTCATCTCATTTGACCCTCACAGAAGTCCTGGAGTAGGTAGATAGAATACTTGGTGGAATCCTATTTTCTTTTCATTAGTTGGAAAATGGAGATTTAGAAAGTTTAGAAACTTGACCCGACTGAAAAGAAATAAGAAATTGTGAACCTTGAAAATGACTTCAGGTTTTCTCACTGCGCAGAATATAGTCAAACACTGCTGCAGTTAAATATTTTACCCTTTGTTCTCCCTGTGTGATATACAATAATAATCTACTTTGTGTTGGTATTTACTGTGTTGCTGACAATTACCTGAAAGAGAAGTTGGGGTGCTTCACTGGGCTGGAAAAAGTTTAGCTACATCAGAAAGCGGTCTAATTAAGCAAGTTTATTCTATATCTATAAAAGGCTAAGTTGACTCGTGCATGTGCAATACATATAAAGCTCTCACTGGCACCAATCACAAGTGTGTGTTTCTGTCTATCATTGTCAATTGTGAATTTGGTTGATATTTGTATTATAGAGAAAGGGCAAATAGTGATATTAAAATATTTCTTCTAATTAATTTCCTTTCAATGTGCATAAATCCATGCACTGGGCCACTAGTAAATATATAATGGTTAAAATTTCCCACTCAATAATCCAGGCTTGACAGAAAATCATAAAAGTCATTTAACCTGAAAAATCTTTTTTTCTTTGTTGATACCAATTCTTAGTTTTAATGTGCCCAAGGAAGTTTATTTAAAATGTTTAAGGACAAATTTAAATGTTCTGATTGGCCAGATAACCCTTAAACCATTGCCTCCACTTATTTTTAACTTTGAAATAATTTTTAGTTATCATGCTAGCAAATATATGTTAATATATGCCCCCTCTGAACTTTTAAATATAAAGCAGATAAAGCTTAAAAGGTTTAGGGAAAAGAAATATTCAAGAAACTGGGATGGGGGGAGGCGGATTTCTGTGTGATGAGACATGAGAAACATTTTTTCTTCTATCAATTCATGGAGGAACTTTGAATGCATATGACTAAGTGAAAGAAACCAATCTAAAAAGCCTATCTACGATATGACTCCAACTATACAACATTCTGGAAGAAGCAAAACTATGGAGACAGTAAAAGATCAGTGGTTGCCAGAGGTTGGGTATAAGGGAGAGGGATGAAAAGGCAGAGCACAGAAGAATTTTTAGAATGATAAAATTACTCTGTATGATACAATGATGCTAGATACATATACAAACCAACAGAATGTGTAAAACTAAGAGTAAACCTTAGGTAAAATATGGACTATGGGTGACAGTGATGTGTCAATATAGGTTCAATAATTGTAAGAAATGTACCATTCTGGTAGGGGATGTTGATAATAAGCTAGGCTATGCATGTATGGGGACAAGGGGGTATGTGGGAAATCTCTGTACCTTCCCCCCTCGGTTTTGTTGTGAGCTTAAATTGATTTAAAAAATAAATGATTAATAAAATAAAAATTCTTTCAAACAGGATCATTAAAAGAGTTTAGAATTACAAATTATGTTGGTAATAAGAACAAAAAATTTAGCATTAATTTATTATATATATTAGGGCAGTGGTTCTCAACCTTCTGGCCCTTTAAATACAGCTTCTCATGTTGTTACCCAACCATAAAATTATTTTCGTTGCTACTTCATAACTGTAATGTTGCTACTGTTATGAATCATAATGTAAATATCTAATGTGCAGGATGGTCTTAGGCGACCCCTGTGAAAGGGTTGTTTAACTGCCAAAGGGGTTGTGACCCACAGCTTGAGAACAGCTGCATTAAGGGATCATCTAAAATTCTGGAAGTAGCTGTTGAAGTAGTAGCAATAGATACCAAGGTTCCTCACTTCTCATTGCACATGTGAATCAGATTTAAACAATAAATAACCAAAAAGGTTTAGGTAAATTCATGAACGATTTTAACAGAAATTATTCATAGAAAAATATTCAGGGAAGCCATTTTGGGCATTTTTCCTAGTTTGTAAGTAACATCATGCTAAGTAATGCTAAATATCATTACTCATCATGCTAAGTAAGGAATTGATGCTATGATTGACAATATTTTTAACAAAAATATTGTTAACTAGGCTAAATGGCCATTTATTTGACGTATTTCATTTTTCGTGTTCTATCGTGTGACATGATGTCTTTTATTTATTTTTTGAACTCTATCATTATGCTACCACAGTCAATAACAATTTGATGTATCCACATAACATGCCTTTCATCTTTCAGAACAAATTTACTCGATTACTTTACACATAAACTCTTAAATATAAATCTAGACTCACCAGAAAAGATAAACATATTTTTCTTGTATAAAGAAAAAAATATACAGTAGACAAAAACCATGTACAATTAACTTATTTGGATAGCTACCTTAATATTGACACACTATATATTTTTATTTATATTTTCCAAGCAACTGCCTGGCTTGTGAGTTGGAGGGCAGGATATCATAAGCTTAAATAGTTCATTCTTCTACAGATCCTTTTTGATCTGTAGGAACAGTACTTTTCCATTTTGCATTTGAACAAAAGAGTGGTCACTGTAGTTTTGTCATTCTTGGGTTTTATGTTTTTTTTTGTGTGTGTGTGTGTGTTTTTGTTTTGTTTTGTTTTTAATAAAAGAGGGCACAGCACAAGGGAAGAACAAACTAGAAAGTCAGTGCTGATAGGGTATTGATTCTGTCAACACTAATTAATGCTCTCTCAGGCATTCTACTTTTAACTCTGTTGATTTCCTAGTGAGAGATATTATTTAAATACATCAAACAATTAAGACTATCCCTGAATCAGGAACCTTATCATTTCAGATCTATTTTAATCCCTGTTAAAGATAGAATCTTTAAAGATTGAGCATATTTTCATATGCCAATTTGCCATCTGTGTGTCTACTTTGATAAGGCATCTGTTCAGATTTTTCTCACTGTAAACTGGTTGTTAAAAATTGAAACCCTTTCTAATATAATAAACCCTGATTTGTGGAAGGATACTATGAACAATATTAATCATCTATTAAGTATCAGATGCAACAAAAATAACATGGGCAATGGACAGGTAGGGGATAGAGGGGAAAAAAGGATTTGGAGGTGAGAATATAAGCATATTGTCATGACTGGACCGGAAAGGGAAGTTGTCTGCATATCATAATCAACAATATCTCTATCACAGGTACGCTGTGTGAACACTGGTCTATAAAAGAAAAGCCAGCAAACATTACAAATTCCATTCCCAAATTACAATTGAGCATGGAAGATATCCTAAGCCTATTCACTAGGACTCTTCTACGAAAAAATATAATATTGAATAAAGGGTGGGAAGCAGGAGTAAATGGATTGACGATAAGGAAAACATTGACCTCTTCATTTAATTTTGCAGTTTTAAGATCTTTAGAAATCCACTGCTCCTTATGTTCTGAAATATCAATACAATTTGCAATATAGAAGATATTGCAAATATGTTAAATCAGTGAATTTTTTCAGTATCATTCATGGTATTAGTACAAACCTAACCTAATCAGATTCAGAGGCATTGGAAATGATTTCCCTTGGCTATTCCTTTAATGAACACAAAGAAAAGTTAGTTACCAGATACAGTGCTCCCAGAGGGTACAGGTTGTCTCAGAAGTGATCTCGAACACACTGGCTCTAAGTGAAGATTTGTTAAATGCTGTAAGAATGCATCACTATCACAGCCTTCCTGAGTTTGTAAACAATTGCTAAAGTTTCCCTGAGCCTCCTTTTCAAGGCTGTGTTTTCTGAAAGTTTTTTTCTTATTCAGTTAAGGTATATCTACAGATGTGTTTGCTGCCTATATTAGATTTTTAACTTCTGGAATTCAGAAACCAGGGCAATTTTTCTTAATTTGTATCCTAAAATTACAGTACAGTACCATGCATCCCGACAATACTTCATAAATACCTAGAAAGATTAATATCCATTCCTTTGCATTTTATATATAGAGCCCAGTTTCTGGATGAGCAGTTCTGAATGCTTGACTGGATGAGCCCTGACAGGTGCCCAGCACAGTTTACTGGAAAGTGGCTTCTATATGCAGCACACATGTGAGACAGATAACAAATACTAGCCAGGCAACATTAATCCCGATGAAAAGAGTAACAGCTTTATTCTCTAGATAAGAAAACCAAAGCAAAAAGTAAAACATCAGGTTTTCCTTTTGTTAAATGAATATTTTAGAAAATAGTTTTTGGAGTCTCAATTTATACAGATAATTTTAACTTGGAATTGTGTGTGTATTGTGTGAGGGGCAGGAAAGAGAATGTCTCATGTTTGCACCTTCATGTTGAAAGTATAATTAATGGAAATTACATAAAAATGTTCACTAAACTTTTAATTCCCAAGTCATCTTTAAAAATTTGAGATTTTACTGTATTTAGTATCAGTAATGAAAGCATATCACGTAAAGAAAACATACATAATACAAAGTAATAGTTTAACATTCTTGTGGTAACTATAAGTTTTGTAAAACTAATTTCGACAATTACTTAGGTACACTTTTATGAAATAACATGAGTGGGATTCATAATTTTGTTTTAAATTATCTTTTCATGGATCACAAAACTGACTACTAATCTTTTTTGAAGTTTAGGCTCTGATTACCACCATTTACAATTGCTTTAACTAGATTTTTATTCAATTTCAGTATATTCAAGAGATATTCTGTTAAAAATATTTTTAAAGATATAGTTTAAGTAGAAAAATAAAGACGTCAGCTTATTATGCTTTCATAGTATTACTAGAGGCCCAGTGCATAAATTCTCACACAGGTGGGGTCCCTTGGCCTGGCCAGTGACTGGAGCTAATTGGGGCCATCTCGCCCAGTCCTGATCAGGGCCCGATCAGGCCAATCAAGGCTGGCTGGTCGGGGAGGGACCGTGGGAGGGCTCTAGGGCATGTCTGGCCGTACAGTCCTGTTCAGCCCAACCCCAACAGCAAGCTAATCTACTGGTTGGCGAGCCTGCCCCTTGGTGATCAGTGTGCATCATAGCGACTAGTCAAGTGATCGACTGAACAGTTGGACATTTAGCATATTATGCTTTTATTATATAGGATATAAAGATTAAGAGCCAGACCATCTTGATTCAAATTCCACTTCTGCCACTTACCAGCGGGGAGAATTGGGGCAAATTGCTAAATTTCTCTATGCCTGAGCTTCTTGATCTGTAAACTGGGGATAACAAGAGTTACCTCATAATCTTGGTAGTGAGTAAATGTGTTAATACATATGTGCTAGAACAATTCTTAGATATTTTTTAATGTTATTATTCTTGTAAATTAGAAATGTAATTCTAGAGAAGAAAAAGCTAAATTAAAATATGTAACTATATAATTGAATCCAGATAAGTATATTTTTCTACAAAATAAAAAATCAGTAGTTTGCACATATATAATAAGAAGTAGTGATCTGGTGTTTGTGTGTGTGTATGTGCTAAGTAAATAATCACATTAATAATCTTAACTTCCAATTGAACAGAAATAAAGACAAATGCACATTTGTGCATAATGTGCAAAGCTGAGTAAATAACTGACATATCTTTCTGTGATTCCTTGCAGATATTATGGAAATCAGAACAGTGGAAGTTGGAATTGTGGCAATCAAAGGGGTGGAAAGTGAATATTTTCTTGCAATGAACAAGGAAGGAAAACTCTATGCAAAGGTATTAATAATTGATAGCATAGCTTTAATTTTCCAAACTTATTTTTACCAAGAACATCTTGCCTTTCTGAAAAGTAAAAATGGAATTAATTTTTCTTTAACCATATATTTTAATGATTTCATTATAATATTTTATATTCAAGCACTAAGAAAAATGTTTTCTGTGTGACTCTGGACAAATTGTTTAGCTTTCTGGACTTTGGTTCCTTCATCTGTGAAATGAGCTAAAGTAGCTAACTTCTAAGGATTCTTCCAGCTCTAACATTCCATGTGCATTTTAAATATTTAAAATCTAAAATTTCCATCCCTCACTACTAAAGCTCTATTGTTAGAGGTCACCCAATTTGCACATTGCTGACATGGAAATTCTTGGGGCGGGGGTGTGCGGAAATTCAGAAGTTTATCAATCCCAAAATTATGGGCTTTGAACTGCGAGTATTCCCATTGCTCCCACTTTATTACAATGTGAAATATGTAACAGTTCATCCCACAGTAATAAAGTATAACTAGCTTTCTTTTGTATTCTCAGAGTCCAGCACAATATTTGGCACAGGTTAATTACATAAAAACATAGGTTTAACTAGATGAATAAATAATTAGATGGACGAACAAATAAATTCACCTTTCATTTTCCATCACTATTGCAGACAGTGTAGTAGGAAATAAAAGTTGTGAAATGTCTTTCAGCTGAGTGAGACAGAGGCTCTGCTAGTCATATCAAGGTTTCAGTGGTGAGTGAATGAGTGGTGGGCACAGTAAAATAAGAGCTGCTAATTAGGGGAAAATTGCTCCCATTATGAAAGAACAGAAGCAACTGACTGCCCAAAGCTACATGTTTGAAACCACGTTGCATAACTAAATGTGTGTCATTTTAATTTAAGATCTTACTTTTCTTGCAAATGTGTAAAATGCATTATGCCCACTCAAAAAAGTCATATATGCTTTAATTCTACCAAATATTATTGCTTACTCTTTGTTTAATTGAGCTGCTCTAAAAATCACTCGGCTAATGTTGTTTGTTTGTTGTTTTAACAGAAAGAGTGCAATGAAGATTGCAACTTCAAAGAATTAATCCTGGAAAACCATTATAACACATATGCATCAGCTAAATGGACACACAGTGGAGGAGAAATGTTTGTTGCCTTAAGTCAAAAGGGAGTTCCTGTAAGAGGAAAAAAAACGAAGAAAGAACAAAAAACAGCTCACTTTCTTCCTATGGCAATAACCTAATCACATATGCTATATAAGAAACCAGTTCCAGCAGGGAGATTTCTTTAAGTGGACTGTTTTCTTTTCTTTTCTCTTCTCTAAGTAACCAAGAAAGGCTGGAAAACTACTGAAAAACTGATCAAGCTGGACTTGCGCATTTATGTTTATTTTAAGAGACTGCATTAAAAGGGTTTGAAAGATAAACACAAAAATCAGATTTAGTAACTAAAAGTTGTAAAAAATTGTAAAACTGGTTGTACAATCATGATGTTAGTAATAGTAATTTTTTTCTTAAATTAATTTACCCTTAAGAGTATGTTAGATTTGATTATCTGATAATGATTATTTAAATATTCTTTTCTGCTTATTAAATGGCTGCTATAATAATAATAATGCAGATGATGTTATATAAGATATGTCAGACCTAAAGGCTGCTGGAATGATTTGTCAGATAATCAAGCCAATGCTAACTATGAAAGATGAGCAGTAGCTGAAATGCTTTCTAGTGAAAAATTATAAATCACTTAAACTCTAATCAGAAAAGAAGGAATATTCTCAAAAATTCTATTATGGAATTGAATAGTTATACAAAGTATATGATTAGAACATTTTTGTGCCTAGTAACAGGAACAAAATTCCTAATGCTGCTCAAATTGAAAGGGTATTGCTACAAGGATGATTTCAAAAATATTGTATATAAAATAGCAATAATGGTAATAATACTGTACTTCATCTCACTTGCCACAAAATAACATTTTATAATCCCTAAAAGTTAAAATTCAAGTAATATAATCTATCTTTTGTATAATTCATATTCAGGAATATGGCTTATAATAATGTTTTCTCCACAAATAATCATGCTTTTTCTTTTCGGTGGTTACAGCATTAAACTCTATTTTAAGTTGTATATGAACTTTATTGTTTTGTTATTTAAGTTTATGTTATTTATAAAAAACAACCTTAATAAGCTGTATCTGTTTCATATGCTTTTAATTGTAAAGCAATAACAAAACCGGCTGGCTCCACTGCAAGCTCCCTCCCCCTCATGATCAACACCAAGTCCAGTACACAACACTTGGGCCAGCAAATCCTGGATGACAGACAAAAATGACAGCCTGCAGCAATCTCACAATAGATGCCTCACAGGGAACAATCCAAAAATGCAAAATATGTTTTGCCACATACTCTTGTCAATTAAATTGAATGGTATAAGTTAAAAGAACTCACAGAATTTTAAAGTTAGACTATATGAGTTTCTCAGTAGGAAATACCATATTTTAAAAACATGCATATTTAAAGTTAGTAATTTTTCTAATCTCTAGAAATCTGGACATTTGGAGTATGGCAGCATTAAAAGTGGTTTCTCTGTTAGATGGCAAGAGTACACTGCCCAAAATAGGATATTGAGGCCCAGAATATTATAAAGGCTTGAAATCAGGCTACAGATAATGGATTTATCAGAAAACAAATCTCCACTCATAACTCTTCCATTGGCACTTTATATATTCATTAATAGATGGTCAAAAGTTATCTAAATTATACTATTGGCATGCTCACCATGGTGGTTTTAATTTTAAAATATTTTTCATTCAAGTTCCTTTGTTTTGTATAAATGTTACTAGAGGCCCAGTGCACTAATTTGTGCACTAATTTGGTAGGGTCAATTGAGGCGAATTGGGGCTGGGCCTGTTGGGAAGAGGAAACAGCAAGAAGATGGCTGGTTGGCCCATCCTGATCCAGACCTATTAGGGCTGGGCCAGCTAGGGAGAGGGGAGTGGGAAATTCACCCATGGGCCCCACCCCCAAATGGAGTGAGGGTGCTGATTGGGGGTGGTGATGACCTGGGAGGGTATCTGGTTGGTGGGCTTGCTGGCCCCATCCCTGATTGGTGTTTGGGGGCCAATTTGGGGCTGAGTTGGCTGGGGGAGGGGCCATAGGCAAATTGGGTGGTGGGGGCTCATCAGAGGTGGGGCTGGCCAAAGGGAGGGGCTGTGGGAGGTTGGCTGGCTGGCCCCACTCCCTCGATTGGGCTGGTTAACTGACTGCAGTGGGCATCATAATCACTGGTCATTCTGGTCATTACAGTGTCCTGGTTGCTGGCTTTATATATATACTAGAGGCCCAGTAAACAAAAATTTGTGCACTCGGGGAGGGGGGTCCCTCAGCCCAGCCTGTGCCCTCTCGCAGTCTGGGATCCCTTGGGGGATGTCCACCTGTTGACTTAGGCCAGCTCCCAGGGGGATTGGGCTAAGCTGGCAGTCATATATCCCTCTGGCAGCCTGGGAGCCCTTGGGGGATGTCCACTTGCCAGCAAGGAGTAGGCCTAATCTGCAGTCAGACATCCTTAGCACTGCTGAGGAGGCAGGAGAGGCTCCAGCCATCACCGCTGTGCTGGCAGCCATCAGCCTGGCTTGTGGCTGAGCAAAGCTCACCCTGTGAGAGTGCACTGACCACCAGGGGGCAGCTCTTGCATTGAGCATCTGTTCCCTGGTGGTCAGTGTGTGTCATAGTGACCAGTCATTCCCAGTTGTACTGCTGTTAGGGTCAATTTGCATATTACCCTTTTATTATATAGGATAGAGTCCTGCACGGGTGGGGACTGGCTAGTTTGCCCTGAAGGGTGTCCCAGATCAGGATGGAGTGCCTGACCAGCTTGGGTGAGATGCTGATGGCTGTTTTCAGGCTGGCCATGGCTGCAGGCATCTGGGATTTATTTATCTTCTATAATTGAAACTTTGTAGCCTTAAGCGGAGCTCAGGGCAGGCAGGACAGGCAGGAAGCTTGACTTCCTCCATTGCCGAGAGCAACCCAAGTCTTCTGCTCACTCCAGCTCTATGGCTGCTGCCATCTTATTTAGGTTAATTTGCATATTTGCTCCTGATTGGCTGGTGGGTGGGGCTTGTGAGTATAGTGGCGGTACGGTCAATTTGAATGTTTCTTTTTTATTAGATTAGATATATAGTAATACATTTATAGTTGAGAGTTACATGAAACAACTAAGTCAACAGAAACAACAAATTCAATTGGTTTTCTTGTGGCTCACCTATCTAACCAGGCTGCAAGAAGCTAAAAATAACTATCCTTTCCAAGATCTACTCTGGGGAGATGTCAAGAATGATTTTTTTCTCAAAAAAATTTTTTATTGATTTCAGAGAGGGAGAGGGAGAAACAGAAACATTAATGATGGCAAAGAATCATTGATTGGCTGCCTCCTCATGCCCCTTGCATGTGCCTTGACCGGGAATTGAACAGTGACCTCCTGGTCCATCATTCGACGCCCAACCACTGAGCCACCATGGCTAGGCCAAGAATGGTATTTTTAACTGTTATCTTACTCACGGGCCTTACTAGTTTAGGTTCCTAGATCAGCTTTTGGAGTCTTGTAAACATGTGAGGGCAGAAGAGGACTTGTGTTTTTCATACTTATTTTCTTAGGACCTAGTAAATATCTGTAAATACTCAAATTTGATATGAATTGATTCAAAGCTTAAATATAAAAAAAACTCATAATGAGACTAATTTTACTTCATTTGTAAAAGTTATGGTGAAACATGCTTATATGGAAATGTAAGCAGAAATATATGTGTGTGTGATATATATATATCTATATCATATGATACAAGCTCATTAGGATCAGATACTCTTTGTCTATGAAGTTACAGTTACAATCAAATTGCACAGCAATGCTGAGTTAAGCAAACCAATATTTAGCAGTAATTCCAATCTGGGAGCATTTCTAGAAATACTTTTAATCCTTTGTCCACTCCTTTTTTACATCCATGCAAATTTTAGAAAATCTGTACTAGTTATATATGCTTAGAGTTCTAGAATCCTAAAACTATAAGGGGCCTTAGTCCCTCTTATTCATCTGTAGACCAGGAAATTAAGATTATGAAACATCCAAAGTCACGTACCTGTTTAGGTAGAGTTGTCACAAGAGTCTAGACCACTTAGCATGTGCTTCCTACTCTTAGACTATTAGGATTATTTGTTAGTGGTCTCATTTAAAAAATACTATTGAGATATAATATTTATATTTGAATGTACATATAAATGCATCATTTGTGTTTTGGCAATTCACTTCATATATAATTGATTAGTCTATACTGTGATCTCAATCAAAAGGATGAAAGAAATAATGCAATTTCTCATCCTAATTCCTAGTCAACTCTTACATGTACCCCCTTTGTTTACAAATGGAGAGCATTGTGCAAAATATCATTATAAACAGAGTAATCTTTTCTTAAAATGGTCTTTGAAAAGAATGGTGATTAAATACATAAATTTCCAATAATTAATAAGGAAAAAACTAAAAGAATATAAATTGTTAGCAAAGGAAGTTAATAAAGAAGCTACTTTCAATGCAGTTAGTGAAGTAAAACATTTTCACATGAAAGAGCTATAAGTTATCAGCCTTTGAGTTGGTAATAAACTAAACTTGATATAAGAGTTCTGGAGATGAATTATTTGTTTCCATCAGTGCCTCTTCCAATTTTTTACTGAAATGCCAATAATAGAGGCAGAGAATGAGAGTCTAAGGTCACCCACCAAAGACACAAAAAGACTCATGTAATTTTTGCATCTTATTCCATAATACATTTGTTTGCACTTTAATATGAAAGTGACACCAGTGAGTAAAAGTGATGCACCAGAAAGATGTACAAATTTTATCATATGGCTTAATTTACACCACTACCCTATGCCATATACTTGGGCATGAATAAGTCACAAGAGATCCTATACCTTGTCATAGTCCAACTTTACACAAAGATGATAAATGGCAAAAGAAAGCCCAAAAGTTATCTAAAATTCACTCTGGATAAGAGTGATATTAAAAAATGTAATGACCAGTATGAGTGGTTACTAGTCAATCAGAATATATCATTGATCTATCAGAACAGATGCAGGGCACAGTGACTAACTTGTGGGTACCAGATGATTATCAGCCTTAACCATTTCCATGATGGCCCCAAAACAGAGTTTTTAGAAAATATTATCAATTGCCTCTGTGGTTAAAGCTCTTAATGCATTATCCTAATATGAAATAGCTCATTAAAACTTTATGTCTAACTCTTTCAGAATTTTTGTTAGGCTACTGTATTTTACTTCTATGTTCAATAAAACTTCTGCTTTCAGTGTTGGTGATGTTTCCTTTAGGCTCACATGTGTTCTTCTAACTTTGAATGGTGTATCAAGGAAATTTATTTGTTTTGAGTTGAGAAAGCAAGAAATAATGAAGTCCTAGTCTTTTCCCCACAATACCTGTATTTCCTCTCAGCTGAGAAGATGGCTCATATTTTTTTTTTTACTTTCTGATTATTGTGTGGTTTCAGTTTCTAAATCCTCATATCAAATTTATTTTCTTTCATATCATCAGAACTTATATTCTAATGATAAAAATATGCATTTAATGAATAATAATATTTAGCTTGAAGATGACAGGTCTCCCTCTTGACCAACCCAGCCATGTCTTAGTTATCTATGCTTGTATAACATATTATCTTAAAAATTAGTGGCTTAAATAGCAAATATTTATTATTTCATAGTTTACGGACTCAAGGACCTGGGCATGGTTTCACGAGGTGTTTCTAGTTAGACTCTCTTATAAGGCAGCATCGAGGTGGCCAGGCTTGCAGTCATCCATTACCTCTATGCTCAACCTGGAGAGGATCCGACCTTAGCTTCTCACTGGTTGTTGGCTCACAACACCACTTCCCCATGATGGGCATCCCCATAGCACGACTGTTTCCCGCAGAGGAAGGAATCAGAAGGAATGAAAGAGTACTAGTAAATTCCTTAAAATAGCATCCAAAGCTGCACGGCATTTGGCTCTTACCTTACCTTTCTAATCTTCTCACTGCTCAACAACAAACCTTAAAGTTTCCCTAGTCCATTGTGCTTATCTCATCACCAGGCCATAAGTTTTACAAAGAAAAGACTTTACGTGTTCACTTACATATCCCAATGCATCTTTAACAGTCTCTGGCACATAGTAAGTAAGCCCTCAGTAAATATTCAGTGAACAAATGGATAAATGAATTCCAGTTCAGGAACAGAATAATGAGCATACATAACTACAAAGCATTATGTCAGTATTGAAACAAATGCAGATGTTTTGTTTAAACTAGTGATTCTCTCAGAAGTATTTCCATGTCACTCAAAAGAAGATATTAAAGCATTTTATAGTAAAATGAAAAACTATTGCTTTTTCATGCTATCCAGCACTTCTGATCACTGCTACCCATCAATGACCAACATATCTGGGGCAGGGTTTTGCAGGTCACCCTATGGCAGACCATGGAAAATTATCTTAAAAGCTAAATGAGTAATTAGAAAGTTGCTTGGTGAGCATCACATTAAAGCACAGAGAGATAAAATGGCTTTAAAAGATATATTAATCAAATTATTATGAAACCTAATTCACAATGATCAAATCTGGATAGTTCTGTAAAAACAATGCCAGTTCCTGTTTCTTTGTGCTTCCTCTATCCTATGCCACATGTTGTTTTCCCAAATTGTGTTCATACTATCTTTCTCCATATAATATAAAATACAACCAACAACAATATAATAATACAACTTTATTAAATTAGTACCACATTGGGAGTTTATATCTCTGGCCATCTTATTAGTGTCTTGGGAATTTCCTCACTCTTTATCATGCAAATTTCTTGGTTTTCTTTCAGTGATGTATAATGAAAAGCACAATGTCAAAATTTTACTGACTTGCTTAATTTTCACAGAGCTACCTTATTTCCAAGTTTTAAGGGCTGTTTTTTAAATGTCTCTAAGCATTGGTGACAGTGAAGAGTTAGCGAAATGACAGAAGTGCAAATTAAAGTTTAACTAGCTCATCCATCTGGCTAATACTTTAAGTATTTTTGGAACACATCATTTGCTGAATAGCAACTTGTACTGCATATGAGCAATTACTACCTTTCTTTTTTATTTTCATCTCCCCACAGTACCATGTGAAGTAATTTGCACATAGGGTACTTAAAAGCTACATGTTAATGGATTATAAAGAAATTTTCAAATTGCTTATAGTTTAAACTATGGTTCACTTAAAATCATGGAATATGTTAATGTTTTAACCCTAAAGTCTAGATAAAGAGGGAAAATTGGGTTTAAAAATTAGGGGACAAGTATAAAGACATTTTTTAAAATGATCCTCATCTGAGTTTAAAAGGTTATATGGTGTTGTACCATTATAAGAAGAAAGAACATTAACACTTTAGTCTTGTAAGTAATCTAACAATTCACTGGTTGAGGGGAGCTGGCTTGAAATCCTGTGTCATTCCAGACACTGGATTCTATATCTGCTTCCATCCCTGTCCTGAAAGGGGAAGAATGCCTCTCTGTTTGGAAGACAAACTTTAACTATTTGCTGTCTATTTACTTCATTGAAAACAAAAACAACAAAAAAATTCTCTTAGTTTAAAATTCTGGAGAAAAGTTAACCCACATGATGGTAAGCGTCTCAGATGTCAAGAAGAAAAAACAATGTTTTCAATATGTTTTGGATTAGAAGTGGCAGTTCTGAGACATCAGGATACATGGAGCACAAGTGATTTTATTCCTTGAAAGCCATATATGCACACATGCATGTAAATGCTTACGTTTTACCCAGATTTTGCTCTTGCCCTGCCATGGACTCCTACAGCACACAGATTAAGGTATTAATACACACAAAGGCAGAGAGAAGGAGAAAACTATAGAGAGGCAAAATGCCAAAATAATCAATGTAAGCCACTAGTTTCTATTGTTAATTCCACTTCCATAGTCAACTATCACTTTGGAAGATTATCAGCACCTATGGATATAAGTTAGAGAGTAAACAAAATGTTGGAAAAGGGAATATATAAATAATCCATTCTAATCACCTTATTTTTAAGGCTAAGAGGGGTTTTATGACACATCCAAGGACATTCAGGTCTTTTATGTGCAAGTTAAATATATCAGACCCAAGGAAATATTAGAACCCGTAGAAAAGTCTCCAAATCAAAACATATTTATATCCTGAGTAAATTTATCTGAGTCTTACGTGTGGAGGATCCTCCACAATGACAATTGAGTCCAGCTTGGGGATAAGAAACAAAGAAACTGTAAAACTGTTAATCTGGATATGGGAGTGCTCAGATGCCAGGGGCCAAGCCCCTTCACAGCACTTTCCTACAGGGTAGTGCTCCCCAAACTTTCAACCTCAAGGCCTGAATAGTCTTAAAAACAGTTGAAGACACTAAAGAACGTTTGTTTATTTGGGTTTTGTATCTATTAGTATTTCTTAAGCATTTATTTATTAGTTCATTAAAAAGAACAGTAATAAATTCATTTCATGTTCACATAAATAGCATATATTTTAAAAAAGAACTGCTTTCAAGAAGAAATTTTCAGAGGAATAACTTAGTTTCCCATTTAAAAAACTTCTAACACCTGTGAGTAGAAACAGCTGGATTCCAATATCTACTTCTATTGTGATATGATTTTTAAAGTATTTTTATTTTTTGAACTATATAACAAAAATCCAGTATAATACAGACAAATAGTGGGAAAAGGAATATTTTAATAACTTTTTCACATAATTATGAATATCCTTTGATGCTACCCAAGAACTTGAGAAGTTATAGTTTCTTAAAGATGGGTAGCATTGTGGAATTTAAAACCACATCAGTGTGCTTGGTGTGCTCTGTTACATTAAAATCCATTGAGCTGTCATACTTTTTAAAAGCTGTGTATAATTATTTTTAATACAATGCATTGGTCATTTGGAAAATATTGGTCCAGGGAGTTATGCAGATCTAAATGTTGACACACTTTATACAATATCAAAAATCCATATTTGTTAATATCACCACTGACTTATCAGGGAAGTCTTTAAGTATTGAAAATCTGTCCAGGTCATAGTGGTGGATACAAATTCTCCAAAATATCTGTTTGGCAGCTCAGATGTTATTACTGGCCATAGCAAAAGCACTTCGTAGGTAAAGATCAATGCATTTTTCTTTAACTGAGTATCTATAAACACTCAGTCCTCCAAAACGTGTGCTCCCCCTCCCATGGTGTAGAGTTGTCAATATGTAGCAGCTTCAGAACCACAGGTTTTACTCGTCAGCTCTCCTTATATCTAGGTATAGCCAAGGCTTGTTCTCACTAATGGTATGTGATTTTAAGAGATATGGGTAACTTCTATGTCAAGACTTTTAAGAGTCTACACCCATCCCTCTTTTTATTCTCCTGATGCAGATTGCTTTTAATAACTATGGGGTTCCCAGAAGGGAATAGCCTGGATCTCTGAATCACAATGTGGAGGAGAGGCAATCACTGACTACTAATATAAAAGTCCTAAGGTAGCTTTAAAAGAAGGCTAGGGCTCTAGAGAAATATGAGGCCCAAAGCTCAAATAAACACATAGGTTTGAATGAACTTCTACCTTAACAGAGTTCCCAGTAGTCATAAATAATTTAAGCAGAAGTTTACAGAAAAACCCTCAGTAGGTAAGTAATCCTTGCCTTTTTGAAATGGTATAACTGCCCTTTTAGTTTCCTACCAAAAAAGATGGTGTGTAGCAGACCTGTGCTTCCCCAATGAGACTCAGTTTCTTTAAGAGGATTAGAAATTCCGACCATTTGCTGTCACTGTACCTCTGGACCACTTTAGATTCAGAGTGTAGGCCTTTTCAATCCTCTAAACATTGCTCTCTGTTTCTAGAGTACTCCATATGTAAAACTGGAAACAAGTGCGTTCCCTCACCCCCACCCCCAGACTTCTCCCTTTTTGGCACTTTTACTAACATCCTTCCTCCTTCAGCCTCACCTATTAAAATCTGATCCCAGGAAAGGATCTGAAAACTCACATTAGTCATGAGTGAAGGACTGAGGCTATGGTAGTTCTCATAAGTTACAACTCATCCTATGTTGAAAAATTTAAGCCTTTATATACTTAGAAGCCTATAAAATTAAATGACTGAGAGGCAAGCAGTATGAGAAGTGGTTAAGAGTTCAGACTCTAAGAACAGAATTTGCTGGCTTTGAATTATATCCACCAATTACCAATTATGTGAACTTGGACAATTTACTAAATTATATTATGCTTCAGTTGTTTCACTTTATAAATGACAATAAACTGACCTGCCACATAGGAATATTACTAATGAGGTTTTTTTTTTAAGTTAATACATTTTATCAAATGCATGCTTTAAACTGAAGATTTCCCCAAGTTAAACATAAATTATTAAAATTAATTATGAGCAGCATATGAAAAGAAATACTCATTAAATCTCTAACCTGCCCTCCAGACTTAGGTGACCTCATAAAAAAAAAAAGAAAGAAAGAAAGAAAGAAAGAAAGAAAGAAAGAAAGAAAGAAAGAAAGAAAGAAAGATATAAGAAAAAGAAAAGTCTAGTCATGTTTTTGAATCAAATAGAAAATATTTAAAAAATATTTGTGTAAATAAAATATGATACATTTTATAAAACTTTTCCATTAATATAAAAATCAAATGTATTAGAAGCAAATATAATTCCTATGTTTTTTCAATAAAAAACATCTTTTCTTTATAACTACAGTATTAAATTTATTTCAAGCATATTAGTGCACCACCTAGAAAAATTCTTCATTTTAGATTGCATATAATTATTTTAAATTATTGAATATTGATTATAGGTGAATATTAAAATGTAAAACAGTTTCATATGTCATTTATGTAAAAAACTTAAAAACAATATTATATGGTATAGAAAAAAAGAATGCCCACAAACTTCAATATAGTCATTAACTCTGGAAATGGGGGGACTGACTTAGGTATGGTACAAAAGAGCTGTAAATAAAAGGTGTGAAAAAGAAGTGTGGCAAAATGCAAAGAGTTGCTACATGTGAGAAATATTCTCTGTATTTTCCTGCAGGTTTGAATAAAATATAACATAGTTAAACCTCAGTTCTCAAATGTCTCTCATCTTGAACAATTTTGATCTTGACCAAGTTGTTCACAGAAAAAAAATGTCTTGGTTGTTAAACAAGCTTTGGTTCTGGATTTGACAACCCTTTCATGTTGATCCATCAGCTTGACAAAAAGTGTCTCTCTCAGGCCACAAACAAAGGAGAGTGTCAGTCAGTTTACTGCTAAACCCTGAGTTGTTAACATCTCAGGAAATTGTGCTGTGAATATTTTTGTTTTGTTTTTTTTGCTGATAAAACGGACAATTAACACACTTTTAAACATAAAGAGGCCATCATGAGTGCTAATGCTGCTAAGGGTATGAAAGAAACAATAATCACAGCCAATTGAAGATGTAGAGAAACTATTTTTGATTTGGATAAATGAAAAGCAGTTAGCATTTCTGAGGGAGTGATATGTGCAAAAGGGAAGGTGCTGCATACTGACTTCCTGAAAGACACTCCTGAAACATTGCTGAAAGTAATTTGTTTAAGGCTTGTAGGGTGTGGTCCGATAAATTTAAGAAAAGAAATGTTTGTTTATAGATTAAATAGTTCATTAGACATGTACAGTTATATAAATAGTAAGGTTAAAACGGAATCATTGAGGTTTGGAATGCATTAATTCAATTTGAACTATTTCTAATGGAAAAAAAATGATTTGGTTTTCAAAATAAATCACTTCTTGAATAGTCTTCTGGAACAAATTAGGTCAAGAACCAACGTTCCACTGTAATAAAAATAAACCTAAAAGGAGACCCCTATGTCAGGTAGCGAGATAAACACAGCCACCTTAATCTCCTAGCTCTCAGTTAAAAAACTGTTAAATATAAATAGAGAAATATGTATCAGCCCCAGAAGATAAACATGAAAGTTGACATATATCTGAAACCTATGAAATGGGACCAAATTTTCAAGGTTTTTAATAATAAATATACTTTACCATATAATGGGAAAGTACATGAGAGGAGGTCTTGAGAGATCCCCATCCCACTGGCAGAAACTTACTTGAAAAGCAAAAGCTGCATTGAAACATTGCAAATCCAGTGAGAAGCCCTTCACTCATGGTCACTTTTGTCCAGGAGCACCTGGTAGAATGGTAGCCCCTGACAGGGCTAAAACGTGATGTAGAAACTGTGGTTTTTCCTAGGGACTTGATGCTTTGCGCCTAGCCATGTCAGTTTTCACTCCTTAATATAAAACTATTCTTGGTTTATGCAACATTTAGTGAACGAATAGCTTGTAATGGCTTTTTACTGAATATATATATTCAGTTTTTATGCTGCAACAGAAGACATTTAGTTTATCATAGTATACCATGTTGAAACAGGATAAAAAGCCTTTTCCTAGAGATTTTATTTCCTCAACATCAGAGACATCTTCCACTGGTAGATGGTAGAAAAAAACCAACTTGTTTCTTAAATAGCTAAAACAGTGATACTTTTCTCCACCTTCAGTCTGGTCATGTAAGTTTCTGTCTCACTTGAATGTTTAGCTAAGACATTTACTAGGCCTGTGATGACGAAGGGGAATATACTAATGTAAGCTGCCTTACAGAACCTGTTTCCTAGAATACTCCCATTTTCCAGAGGCCATAAACCATGAACCATACACAACTCCTGGAGGGGTTGTCAGCGCTGGTGCCAGCCAGGCCAGAGCTTTGGGTGTAATCTCACTTCCCCTATCCCAACCCTCAGAGGGACTGCAAAGCCCATGAAAAAGTCCAGAAGCCTGATCTAACAGGCATCATTCATACGCATCATTCAGGCTTTGGAAAACTGACTTCCCTGAGTCACTGTACTAGGACATCTGCAAATAAAGGGTTTTTCCTGAATCTCCAAGTACTCCTTGTGTATTTTCCAGTCGCCTGGTAAATTCTGCAACAATGAAGCTTAGGGATATCCAGGAATTCTAACTGAATGTTGGCACTGGCAAAAACTTAAGAGAAATTGTTCTTAATATTGAGATATGTTTTGGGGACATTTTTCAATTTTAAAGTCCAATTAAAAATCCTAGATCCAGGCATCTTTTCTAGTCTTGGCTCCATTTGTATACCTGCTTTCCTATTACCCTAAATCATCATATATGGTGCCATGAATATAGTGCCTGCCCTTACAGACAGCCTAACGCTTCGAGGAAAGCTCACCGGTTATCTTTCTGCTCTATCCACACCCAAAACCAAAAAAAAAGAACAAAATCAGTAATGTGTTAATTTTGCAATTTTAAGAAATGGGAACAAGTAGATTATTCCACAATATGTATAATTATTGTAGGATGGACTTAAGAATTACGAAATAGTGCTCACTTTGGTGCACACACACTAAAATTGGAAGAATACAGAGATTAGCATGGTCACTGTGCAAGGATAACATGCAAATTTGTGAAGCATTCCATGTTTTAAAAGAAAACAAAATGAATTACAAAATAACCCAAAGTAGAATTTCTGTAACATCTGGTCTTTTAAAATGAATACGTGCAAGCTTTTACCATTAAATCTATGCATCAGAGATTAATTCAAAATATCAGAGAAACTGTTATTCTTGACCATGATAGGACTCCTGCTTTGATTTGTGACAAATACATAACCTCTGCCTGAGTTTTAGGTTGTAAAATACAATGCTAATATTTAACCTACCTCAAAACTTGAGGATCTGTGAAATACTGAACAAATGTCCAAAATAAAATGTTACTGATTGTCTTTTTATTAAAAAAAATTCCTGGAAACATCTAAACCAAAAACAAAGCAAAAGCAAAAAATAAAATTCCAAAAATTAACTGTAAAGGAAATAAAAATAGGTTGGTTTTAGACTTTTTTTTTTTACCAGAGTAAATAATAAAAGATAATGAAGTAACATCTCTGGTTTTGTGGGAAAATTTGATTTGAGAATTTAATATTTAAATTGGAAAATGAGCTCAATATTTAAATAAAATATTTAATGTACATCAGCCTGACTTTCTAATAGGTAAAAGTTATCAAATTTTGAAAATATTAAAGAAAATAATTTGAATATACAAGAAAATGCCAAAAGCCACCAGAAACTGGAAGGGAGTCGAACCTTTGAAGAGGAAAGCAACCTGAGATAAATACAATTTGTGTTCATGCAGATGCAGCATTTTGATTCACAGTATTCCTTAGTCTATATGCCATATAAGTAGATGGAATGCAAACAGAAGGTAGAAGTATTCCTGGTTTGAGGAATAAAGTAGAAATATTATTCATTTATGACTGCCAGAGGACTGAAAAATGAGGAACTGTTAGAAATCATGGAAAGAAGGGAAGTACCAAATCTGCATATTATAAGCTCTATTCAAACCTCTGGCTATTGTCTTAATTACTCATGCATTGGGTAGAGGGAGAGCAATAGGGTGGAAAAGTGAAAAGGAATAGCCGGATAACTGAAGTGCTGAGTGGAGATTTCAGTGGCTTACCAATGCAGAAGACACAGTCTTTGGACTTTGAGTCCAGCTGAAGTAATTGCCTGCTTGAACAAAAATTACTATTGTTCAGTGGAGTGTAATAGAACCCAGAGTCTCCTCAAAGTATCATTCAAAATTCCCAAAATACATAAGAAATTATTAGACATGAAAAAAAAAAAGAAATTGTGACTCATAGTCAAGAAAAAATAGCCAATAAAATCCATCCCAACGTTATCCAAATATTGGAATTATCAGAAAATAATTTTAAAGCAGTTATTTTAAATATGTTTGAGGACTTAAAGGAAAATATGCTCTGAAGAGAACCTCAGAATAAAAATGGTAACTATAAAAAAAAACAAATTAAAAGTATAATGTATGAAATAAAACATTCATTTATTGGGTTTAAGAGTAGAATGTAAACCATGGGTGGGGGGGGGGTGAGGAAGGAAATAAGTGAACTTAAAATGAAATAAATAGAAGTTGTGTTTTCTAAAGAACACAGATGGAAAAAAAGTTGAAAAAACAAACAAAACAAAATCCCAGTGAGCTGTGTACAAAGCAATACAATACATGTAAACTGGAGTCCCAGAAAGAAATAGAACAGAATTTGAAAAAAATAATGGCAAAAAAGTCCCCAAATTTGGTGAAAAACATCACTACAAGTTTAAGAAACCCCAAGGAGGATGAACACAAAGAAAGTACATCAACACATCATGGACAACTTGCTAAATATCAAGAATAAAGAGAAAAATCTTAACAGTAGTTAGAGGGAAGAAAGCACATTATACCTACTAGGAATCAACAAACTACAGCCTGCAGGTCCAATCCAGCTCATGACCTATTTTCCATGTAGCTTCCAACCTAAATGTGTTTTTTAAAAATACATTCTTAAAGAGTTTTTTAAAAAATATATTAGGTGATAGAGACCAAGTGTATCCAACCTAATCTAAAATATTTACTACTAGAGGCCTAGTGCACATAGTGGAAATGACAAGAATAGTGTCTAACTTCTCACTTAAAATAACACAAAACAGAACAATATCTTGCTGAAAGGCAAAAGAAAAGTGCTCATCGTTTCATATCCAGCAAAAATATCCTTCAAAAGCAAGGCTAAATGAACATTATTTTTAGATACATAAACTTGAGAATATTCATTGCTAGCAGAACTAAACTATGAAAACTGTCAAAAGGCCATTTTTTAGGCTGAAAGGAAATGATAACAGATGGTAATTCAAATTTATAGCAAGGAATGAAGAACCAGAAATATGTGAATAAATATAGAAGGCTATTTTTAAACCTTCTCTTGATCTTTTAAAAATACATATAATCACTTCTACTTCTAACTATGATGAAGTAACAGGCAGCAATTTACTTTCTTAAACAACTGAAAAAATAGAGAAGATAAGTAAAACAATGGTTTTCACATGTTAGACAACAGACAGCATAAGGAAAGTAATTCCAAAGAGAAGAGCAGCAATGAGGGAGCCCTTCAATTGTTCCATATTTTTGTCCCATTTTTCACTCCACTCCACATATAGTTCCTATATTTTTAGTGAAGTAGGACAATATTAACTTTAAGTAGTATTTTGATAATTTAAAGATGCATTTTATAATCATTAAGGCAACCTCAAAGGGATAGAGGTAAATAAGTAATAGAGGAAATAACATGTAATACTAAAAATTTATTAAGCAAAAGAATACAGTAAAGGGGAAATGGAAGAACAGAAATCAAGAGAGGTAAAACTGGAAAAAAAGAAAGGAACATGATAAAAATAAATCTACACTTACAGTGAATGTAAATGAAGTAAGCACTCTAATTAAAAAGAAGAAATTGTCAGATTAAATAAAAAACAAAACAAAACGCAACTAAAGGCTCTCTACAAGAAATGCACTTTAGACACAAAAACAAAAATAGATTGTAAGTAAAATGATAGGAAAAGATACATCTTACAAACCATAAGCTTAAGAAAGCTGAGTTGGCTCTATTTTATCAAACTAGAGGCCTGGTGCATGAAATTTGGGCCTAGTTTGATGGGGAGGGGTTCCCTCAGCCCAGCCTGCACCCTCTCCAATCCGGAACCCCTTGGGGGATGTCTGACTGCCAGTTTAGAACCTAAACCGGCAGTTGGACATCCCTCTCACAATCCTGGACCACTGGCTCCTAACTGTTCACCTGCCTGTTGGCCTAGTCGTCCCTAACTGACCCCCCTCCCCCCCACACTGGCCTGGTTGCCCCTAACTGAACCCCTGCAGGTCTGGTTGCCCCTTACTGCCACCACTTCCAGCCTGGTCACTTCCAACTGCCCACCCTGTTGGCCTGGTCACCCCATGAGTTAGCAAATTTTTTCTATTAAGGAAGAGATAGTCAATATTTTAGCCTTTGTGGACCACATGTGGTATATTCTTTTTCTTTTTACAACTCTTAGTAAAAGTCATTCTTAGCTCACAGGACATGAAACAAGCTATAGGCCAGATTCAGTTTACAGGATATAATTTGCTAACTCTTGATATAGAAGATCTGAATAATACTATCAAATACCTTGATCTAATTGAGATTTATAAAACCACTACAGAATGTATATTCTTCTCAAGTGCACATGAAATCATCCAGATAGTCCATGCACTATACCATAAAACAAGAATCAATATACTGGAAAAGATCATATAGAGTATATTTTAAATTAGAATTAAGTAACTATAAGATATCTAGAAAATCCCCAAATATTTGGAAATTAAGCAATACACCTCCAAATAACCCAAGGGTCAAAATAGAATTTATACTGAAAATTAGAATATATTTTAAATTAAATGATAATGAAAATACAACACATCTAAATTATACAATATTGCTAAAAGAGTGTTTAGAGAAATTTATAGCTTTCAATGCTATATGAAAAAATAACAGAAAGAATGATAAAATAGGGTAAAATTTAAGCAGTTGATGGATCAGAGATATACTAGTATAAAAGTTCCTCATTCTATTCTTATCATCTGCTGTAAGTTAAAATTTCAACAGAATAAAGAGTTCCCTCAAACCCCTTAATGTTATGTTCAGCCAAGTTGTTATTCACCTGTGAGACTGGGAGTAAACACAGATATGCAAGATTAGGTCAAGATAGTAAAGTACCTCTTCATGCAAAACAACAACCATGAATAAAGTTCTGGAAAAACTCTTGGCAACAGCAAGCAAGAAATTTCATGTAACTACTAAAAGATAGGATGATATCTATGAGGATAGAAGCGTGGAAAATGACAGCACAAATCCCAAGAGCAATAATTCATTAATTTTAGAAACAAATTAACTGAGGAAGAGCTTTCAGAAGAGTAGGTTGAGTAGGTTAATCCCTCTGTCCTCTGTCCTGTATCAACATTAGAAAGTTATTTCCCTTGACATTAGTGGTTTTAACCTTGCCTGCATGTTGAAATCTTCCTGGGTAGCTTTAAAAAATCCTGAGGTAGATTCTGATTTAATGAATCAGAAAGAAGGCCTGAGCACCAGACCTATGCTTTGTATTAGACATATGGTATAAACAAGAGAGAAATAACTGTGCCTTACAGTTCTTACTAATCTAGAATAACTGAGAAGTTTGGTGTAGGAATTTGGCATGTACCTCAAGGAACAGAAGAGAATACACAAATACATCCAAGTAAATCAGACATTTCATGTAGCCTGTAAGTGAACTATTTAATAAATGAGCAATTAGAAAAAGCAAAATACTAGAATACAACTACCTTCCTTGTAACAAAATAAATTCCAGATGGAATAAAATGTTAAATAAAACATGGAAATAAAAAGTACTAGAAAGAGACGATAGATATTTTCATAATATTAGGTAAGCCCTGACAAATGTCACAAGACTGAAATTCTAAGGAAAACATTATTTAAATTTACTGGAAAAAATTTTAAACTTATCTATTAGCAAAATACATTATTAACCAGTTAGTAATATAGCTAAAAGGTAAGAATATTTCTTGTGTACCTGAAGAGAAAAATCAATATAAGCATATAATATGAGCAAAATGAGGAAAGGACGTAAGCACATGCAACTTTTATAATGAAAAACTAAAATGTAAAGCAATCTTCAAACTACAATAACACCACTGTACAAATCAAATGTTATCTGAAGATCCTCACCAAAGTATAAATCATTAGAAAATTCTGACAAATACCTTAGCACACTTGATTTTGGTGATTTCATGCTTCAATTTAGGATAAACTTACTTACTATTCATTATGCGTTCCTGACTCTTTATAATCCTCTCGTATATGGATTTGGAAGGTGCCCTCTTGGTACCGTGTATAGTTGTTGTGGACAGTTCTTCCAGTTTCCAGTGGTTCCAAAAACCTTTTTGAGGTTTCAAACCTGTTAATAATAAAAGTCAGTCAGCTAAGAAATTAGAATTTTTAAAATTTTTTTGATCTGTCAAAAGCTTTTTTATGAATATTATACATTTTATTCTCACAACAGTCCTGTGAGGATTGTCAGCCTCGAGTTTCTAATGAGGGAACTTTTATATAGAAATGTCTTATTATATTAATCAATGAAATAGAAAATAGCTGAAGCTTGATATGTACTCTTTGGATTCATAGGCATATGCTAAGTTCACATGTGGACATAAAAGGTTAACTATTGTAAAAACTTGGAAAGAACCTTAATATCCAACAGTAGCACATCCATACAGTGCATTTCAGTACCCATTAAAGTTCCCTTGTATATCTTTGTTAATGTAGAAAGGCATGCATGTTTTTATGTGAAGAACAATTTTACTTTCTATGTAATGTGACTACAGCATAAATGTTAACATGATTGTCTCTGAGCATAGGTGATAATTGTTTAAATATTTCCCCTGTCTATATCTCCTATTATTTTAAAAACTAGAGGCCTGGTGCATAAAATTCATACATGGGTGTGGTCCTTAGCCTGACTGGCAGTTGAAGCACCAGTGTCTGGCATGGAAGGGCAGGGTTCCAGTTGACCTCTGGGCCCTGGGCAGCACCTGGGCCCTTGAGCCCCTGCACATCCCCTCTGCCTGAGTTATCAGACCCCCGCCCAGCTCCCTCAAAGCCTGAGAGCCGGGCAGCAGCCCTGCTCCCTGCTGCTGCCGCTGGTCGCCATCTGGGGGCCAGCGCACATCAGAGCGAGTGGTCGAACTCCCAGTTGAACTCCTGGTCGAGGGGACAATTTGCATATTAGGCTGTTATTATATAGGATGGTTTTTAAGAATCAATTATAGTATCCAAAAAGTAGTAAGATATATTTCATTTACAACGTTCCACTTTTGTTCCAAAAGCTGTGTAGGGCTGAATAATTCGTTCAACCACAATAAACATTTGTAGCCTGAGCAATAAAAAGATATATAGATTAAATTAATTGTGTATTGTATTTGTTTGTTCTGAAGGCTATTGAGATAATATATGTTAAAGTGCTGAGTAAGTGGGAAATATGAGCTAACATTATTACTACACATCAACATACTCATAAATATAGCCAATGTTTTCTCGGTAGTGAGTGTTTAATAAGGATTATCAGCTATATTCAGCTATTAAATTAGAATTTTCTTAGTGTTTTTAGATTCAGTTATGTAGCTAAAAATGCAATAGCTTTCAGTTTGTTTAATTTGAATGCTTCTTGATAGATTGTCTTAAAATATCGTGTATTAATATAAAATTTGAATAGTAAGGTGAACACATCTGATGATTTATATTGAAAAGATGGTTTATTACTCAGTTTCCAAGAGGAGGGGGTACTCCATGCCATGGGAGGCCACATAGGGAAGGAAGCACAGAGGTTGGTCAGGGGGGAGACTGTGGGCAGGAGCCTTTATTGTGGTTTCGTGGGAAGGAATGGATGAGGCAGAGTAAATAGGCTTAGGATTGGCTACTTTGAATAATCTCAGTGGCTCTGGGGTATAGGTGCTGTCCCCAGTTGCCAGGGATGATAAGGCTGGTGGCTTCCCGATTAGCCTGGTCACCTCCCACAAAGGGAGGCCAGACTGCAGCTTAGGCCTGCTCCCCAAGGGCAGCAGGGAGCGTGCCTAAGCCATCAGGAGGACTCCCCCCCAAGGGCTCCCAATATGTGAGAGGGGGCATGCTGGGCTGAGGAACCCTCCCCCCCTCAGTGCATGAATTTTGTGCACTGGGCCCCTAGTTGATATATAACACTGTGTAAGTTTAAGACTTAATTTGATAAGACACATATATTGCAATACTTACATACCTGTAAAATGATTACTGCCATAGTTTTAACTAACACCTCCATTATGTCACATAATTACCATTTCTTTTTTATGGTGAGAACATTTCATTTACATTCTTAGCAACTTCCAAGTATATAATATAGTATTATTACCTATAACTACCATGCTGTACATTATATCTCTAGAACTTATTCATCTTATCACAGAAAGTTTGTAATCTGTGACCAACATTTCCCCATTTCCCCTACACCTCAACAATTGATAACCAACATACCACTCTATTTCTATGATTTGACTTTTTTTAGATTCCACATATAAGTGATATCATACAGTATTTGTTTTTCTCTGTTTATTTCAGTAAGCATAATGTCCTCAAGGTCCAGTCACATTGTTACAAATGACAATATTTCCTTCTTCCTCATGGCTGAAGAGTATTCTATTGTTTATATATACCCATCTTCTATATCCATTTATTAACTGATAGTAACTTAAGTTGTTCCTGTACCTTAGTTATGGTAAACTAGGGGCCCGGTGCACAAAAATTTGTGCACTCAGGGTGGAGGGAGTCCCTCAGCCCGGCCTGTGTCCTCTCACAGTCTGGGACCCCTCAGTGGATGTCCTATGATGGCCCCAGTCTGCCAGGTGCCTTTTGTGTGTGTGTGTGTGTGTGTGGCCACTGGGGACCTGCCCCCAGCTGCATCTGAGGCTTGGAGCAATCCTCCTGTGTGTGTCTACCTGCTGGGGACCTGCCCCCAGGCACACCGTGAAGGCTTGGAACAGGCACCCCCTCTATGTTGATCTCTCAGACTCTTGCCCTCCCCTGCATGTTGTTCTCTTTTTTGAGCTGTGGCCATGGTTGGGTGCTGCCTGCCTCCCAAGCTTGCCTACTGCCCATCTTCCTCCAGCCACCAGAAAGCTGGGAAAACCCCGCCTCGTGGTCAGGCCAGCCTTTTCCTGCTCCCCGATCCCCGGAAGGGACCTGGGAAGCCGCCAAGTAGGCCGCCAACTCTTTCCCACTCACCCGTCCCCTGCTGCCTTCCTTTCCCACTTCCCGGTGCCGCCAAGGGGTCTGGGGAGCTGCCACGCCGGACCCCGGCCCCTGCAGCCTTGCTTTCCCGCTTCCTGGTGCCCTGCAAAGGGCCTGGGCAGCAGCCAAGCAGGCCGAGACCCCCCCACCGCCTCTTTCCCGCTCCCCATCCCACCACCTTGCTTTCTCGCTCCCCGGTGCCCTGCAAGGGGCCTGGGAAGACCACCAAGCAGGCCACTGACCCCCTGCTACCTCTTTCCCGCTCCCCAATGCCCCTCCAA